>PNEP01000014.1:0-170949 GCA_002939055.1 Hypocreales sp. Mo6-1
ACATTTGATCTTTAATAGCTTTAAATTGTAAAAAACCTTCTTTTGTTAATAGCGGAGCCTCGTACTTTATTTATCATTAAAGAGATAACTTTTTTAAATCTTTCTAGATCAGAAACTTTCACTCCTGAAAGTTGATATTTATTTAAAAAAGGAAGAATTATAAGATGAAGATCCTGTAATTTAGTTACCATCCACTCAGCAGAATTACGGTTATTAGCTGCTCTAATCTTCCCACAATTAAATAACGAGCTAATTTTCTAGTAACTCTTTATCTCTTATATGTTGACTTACGCTAAAGGATAGACTTAATGATAAACCGGCTTTTCTAATATTTACATCTTGTTCATAAAGGGATATAAAAAAATTCGACTCTGCGGTCAGGAATCCTGTGATTCAATAGGGTTCTAATTCACTATTTAAATTATATAGAGGTATTTCTGCAGGTATAACATTAGGATATGCAGCTTTTAAGTTATCAGATAAACCTAGGTTTAACGAGGCTTTTAGAGAAATTATCTTTGATAAACCCTTTAAAGTTTTATGTTCTCCTTTACTCATTATTAATACTATTTCTTTAAATAATTCAAAATCTTTTCTCTAGCGCGAGCGACAAACTTACTAAAGGATATTTAACAAAGTGTGGAATTATTACTTATAGAATATCTTTTAATGACCAATTGAATATTGAATAACTCCTCTATTAGTTGTATAAATCTTTCCCACATTTCAATATGCCTGGATTTCCCTTAGTAAGGGTAGATCTTTTGAATCTAATCCTATATGAAAATGAGGTTGAATTGTTCAACCTATACCTGTGCTCTTTTCTGACTATGGATACACTAAATGAACCATCTCCATCCGTAAATCCTGTTATAAGTCAAGGGTTAAGAGAAGATTTCTGAATTATTGAATAAGGTTTTTCTTCTGTAGAATAAAATCTTTTATTTATAATTTGGTTAGAAGGGTTACTAGTTCAACGATTTCTTTCAAAATCGGTTAGAGTATATCTTAAACATGATAATTTATTATCATATCAACTACCATTTACTCGTTGCTCTTTTACAACAACATTTTCTACACTAGAAAGTATTGCTGACTTAGATCCGCGATAACCCACATTCTTTTCTGAAATCTTCTGGTTTGTTATCATACATGAGTGATTACTTCATCCACTTATAGTCTTTTGACTATAGCTTGATACCTCAAGTTTTAGGGCGTCCCCGGAGTTTGATAGTTTTTCCCACATAGACGAATACCCACAACGTCCGGCAGGATATTCTACTATTTTCATATGTTCTCCCATTTTATTTATTATTTTTGTATTGTAATAAACAAATTTATATAATAATAAGCTTTTTATAGATGAATATTCAGATACTCAGACTTTTCTCAAAGCGGCCGGATTTATCATATAAACACATTATAAATCCTCTAATTTTCTAGCTGTATTCATTCCAGCTTTAATTTTACGAATTTCATCCATTCCTGTATAAGTCAGATGAGCTTTATTTTTCATTAACTCAGCTACTTTACAAAAATCCTCAAAATCTCGCGATTTTTTCCCAAGAATAGGATGATTTTGTAATAAAGGAAGAACTTTAACAGTAAGATCTGTAAATTTAGTTACATCCAGGTAAATACCTTCACGATTCTTTGATATTCTCCCGCAACCTAAATAATCAGCTAATCTTCTTATTAAGGGTTCATCTCTTAAGTGTTGAGTAAGCTGGAATGTCAATAAAACAGCTTCACCTATTTTTGTATTAGATTTTGTGCGCAAGCTAGTAAAAACAAGCCTCTCCTGAAGAGAATCCAGCAAATCACTGAGGATCTATCTTTACATCCAAATTATTAACTGCTGGTCTATCTATAGGTAATACGTCTGAGAAAGCTATGCTTATGTCATATAAAAGACCCCTTTTTAGACAAGCTTTAAGAGCTATAATTTTATTTAATCCATCTTGAGTTAAATGTTCTTTGTTATAAATTATATTAAAAGCTTTCTTTATAAGTTCGTAGTCAATATGTTTTTCAGACAATAAAGGATAATTCTCGAAATGTTTTATTACACTAACCATATCTTTTATAGATTGAACACGATATTGGTATGTAGATTCACCTTGCTTAGATATTGATCCTACACCAAAGTAATTTTGGATTTGTTTCAATAACAATAAATCCTTTTTATGTATATTTATTTGGTAGCTAACCTTAACTTCTCAGCCAAAACGATAATTATTGCTTTTTGACGTAAATATAGTAAAACAACCTTCAGCGTCTGTGAATCCTGTTATAAATCAAGGGTTAAAAATTAAGTTGTCAACAAGTGAGTTAATAATAACAGGTTGAGTTAATAAAGAAGAAAAATATCTGTATGTATTTATGTAATTAGATGGGATTCCGGTTTGATAGTTTCTTTCGAAACCCTTTAGAATACATCTTAAATGTGGTAAATTAATACCGCATCAACTACCGTATACTCGTTGCTCTTTTACAGCAAGATTTTTATATGTTACTGATTTAGATCCGCGATATTCCATTGCTCTTTCGATTATTTATTGACTTATTACCATACAAAAGTGATTAGCTCATCCACCTACAAATTTTCAAATGAGGCTTGGTATCAATAACTTTAGGAGGTCCCTGGAGTTTGATAGTTTGTCCCACGTAATTAGTGATTTCCCAGACCACCAAGCAGGATAAAAACTAGTTAAGGTTAATATTAATATATTAATTAAATATAAAAATATATGAAATATTTGTGTAATATTTGTAATTAACAATAAACCTCCATGTAATCCTAGACCTTTAGTTATTACAGTTAAAGAGGATAAATCGTTTAAAATAGAATAAACTAAAATAATCATAGCTATTCTATTACATAGAATAGATATATCACGTCTTACATTAACGGCATTAGAAAGTAAAAGGACTATGATTGAGGTAAATATCATAATATTATAATAGTAAAGTAATACACGCTTCTATGAAATACAGCCTGAGGAGGGAATCGAACTCTCATTACTAATGTATGAAATCAGTGTTTTGACCTTTAAACTACTCAGGCTAATTTTCTTATACTAATTTATATACTAAGAAAATTAAATTATAACGGTAAAAGTTGATAATCGAATACGAAACCTTCCAAACCTCGATTGGATATTTCATATCTAGCGCTAGCGACGAACTATGTTCGTTTTGTTCTGAAATACTTACTAATAAATATCAAAAATTTATAATTAACTTTTTAGTCAATTTGGTAACAAAATTATTTATCTTATTTATAAAAATCATTTAAAGGATCTCCCTTAAAATAAATTATTTTTCTATTCACACTATCTTTAAATTTCACTAATTTCATTATCTGAAATGTGTCTATTTATATAATTCAAACTTTCTAAATAAGAGAGATTGTTCAAATATTTACTGATCATTAAAGGATATTCATTAAAATAAGAATTAATTAACTTAAGCTTATCAATATTGCTAACAGTAATCGCAATTATATTATTAGTTACATATAATTTACATCTAAAGAAATTCGCTATCTCTGTCATGAAAGCGATGCAACTTTGATCAGTTAATTTCTCAACAATTATCTGAGTTATATTAAAGTAACATCTGACTTCTCCATACTTTCTATTATTTTGACTTGTACTATATTTCCCTTGTAAAGCTATATATATCCATCCCCTAAAATACTACGAATCCTGATAATCAAGGATTTGAATCTAAACTACTATTATCTAAGGGAAAATTTTTTATATCTAAATCAGGCCTTAAATCAATAACCTTATTTAAACTATTAATATTAGGTGTGTCCTCTTGCGCAAGCTAGGAAGGAGCGCAGGCTAGATATTTACCATTAATTAGATTAATAATTTTTATTAATGTTTATAATTTCACTATTCTATATCTACAACCATTATCAGATTTTGACTAATATATATATCCTCCAGCGAAGCAGCGAAGCAGCGAAGCAGCGAAGCAGCGAAGCAGCGAAGCAGCGAAGCAGCGAAGCAGCGAAGCAGCGAAGCTACTAAAACAGATTTTATATGTTCGAAAAGGGGGGGGGTAATATGAAAAGTTATTGCTATAGAAGGAGCTCATAATTCATTTTTAGAAGATATTTCTGTTTTAGGTATTCAAATGTTACCTTTAGACCTCCCAGATCATAACCTAACTCTGAATGTTTTGTATTTTTCATATTATATTGTTTTATGTTTTTCATATTCATTATTTTTATTTTACTTAAAAAGAAACAAATTTTATGGGTAAATACCTGGGATCGAACCAAGAGCCATCTACGCCACAAGTAGTCGTTCTACCTATTGAACTATATTTACCTTTAAACTACATTTATTTCATAGAAATAATTACCAAAATAATCGTATTTAATATGCGAAGCATCCTACATATTTTTGATTAAGCTATATTAATTTATATCATATAAATTAGATATATTATTAATTAAGAATTTCATATTTCATATTTCATATTTCATATTTCATATTTCATATTTCATATTTCATATTTCATATTTCATATACATTGATAGGATAGGAATACTACTTATACAAATAATTATTAATTTAGTATATTCACTAGTTTGTTCATATAAAACACCGTCAACATGATTGTTTGTCCTTTCATATATTACATTAAATAATTGATCAATAGTATACTTTACTCTTCTAGCTTTTTAGCTTAAACGATCTCTCATTACCAAGAATTATACTATTGATATTTAATATTGTCATATAATAATTAATATATAATTGAAATTTACCATAATCATATAAAAATAGATCTAATGTGAAACTTTATAAATTAAACTTTTTAAGATCTCATATTAAATATCTTTATATTAAATTCATCGTTTTGTTTAATAAATGTAAAATAATGACACAATACTAGATTCATCTAGATAACTCTTTAGAAGGATTAGAATACCTTCTAGTAAAATTTATGCTGTCTTCATTTATAAAAAGAACTAAAACCTGTTCATTTCGTAATTTTGTATATATATAATTCTACATTTATAATATTAAGATATTTATCTTTATATAGATAATCTTTTTCTGCAGCGAAGCTGCGCGAAGCATCAATTGGTACAATGTATAAATCAAGTTGTCCCTTTGATATGACTAATTAGAAAAATATCATGCAAATAAGAACTTTGCTTAGGCACGCATAAAATTGAAAACTGAAATAGTTATGTTTTCCTTTAAGAAACATAAAACTTTCCATCTTATCTTTAAAAGTCTGTTTATTAAAATTTTCATAATCAAACATTATTGCTTTTAAATTTATTATATTTTCTATTATAAGATTTTATATTTATACAACATTATATAAGTTATATATATATTGGTCTTGATGCTTCGCGCAGCTTCGCTGCAGGGTACCTACTATACCTCTAATAGGCACTCTACCAGATTGAGCTAGATCTACCTTAGAATTCTTTTATCGTAGGGTGATTCGAACACCCACTATTGAATACCAAAAATTCATGATTTACCTATTAATCTATACGATATTATTAAAAACTACTCTATATATAATACTATACGATATTTAATGAATTAAAAATAAACTTTTCTAACAAGATATCACAAATTTAAATTTATTTTTTCACAGCTTATTTTTAATAGAATACTTAGTTAATGTTATTTTACTTATATTTTAATATAGAGAAGCTTCTCTTATACTTTTAAAGTAATAAATAATTTTATCATCATGTAACACCTTTAAAGAATATGATTTATTATTTTTCTTCATCAAACTATTATTCCTATGGAAAAATAGAAGATCTTTTCTCTAAGGTTGTATTAGTCTTTAATTTTAAATAGCAAAGGTTATTTCATAGTCTCCCATATATCCACTAACACTACTAGAAGATAATCCTACAAATTCTGCAGCAGTTTTTATTCTATTAAATTCTTTAATTAATTCATTATTTTTATCCTATATACTAACAACTATATCTTTACTATGTAATTCCAACTTCAGTATAGTTTTTTGGCTTATTCCGGGCTTTATAGATAAATTATGTTCATTTTTAGTAGATAATTTATTATCTAACTTAAATTTTATATTATCCTTAGTATGCTTAAATTCGAGCATAGACCCTCCTGTCTTGTTAATGTTTAACTCTGGAGACAATAAATCCAAATATTTTTGTTCTATTTTTAGTAATATTTCCTTTTTATTTTGTCATTCAACCTCCGGTTAAAAATCTACGTATTGAATAATACCAAATTTTAAATTATCTCAACCATATTTTGCTACATAATTATATAACATTGCATTATACATAGATTTTCTTACATGAATTTCCGCTCTATATCTATGTTGTCTAAAGCGTTGTCCAAGATTCACAGTAGAACCTATATATATATATCTTCTATTCATTTTCTAAAGATAATTTGTATATATACACAGCAACTTTTTGTAACTGTTACAAAGGTCGAATAATAAAGTTATTATATACGATATTACCTACTTTGTCTAAATTATATCATTTTATATTATTCATTTCAATTTTATATTATTTATAAAAAGAATCCATTATTATTCTATTATAACTAGCAAGACTTAAATTAGTAATGAAATACTTTAAGATATTAATATCTACTTTTATTCATTTGAGATTTTATGATCATGGTCTCTTTAAGTCCCTAATGAGCTTTTTCTTTAACTAAATCAGGAATCATACAAAAAACCTAATAATCCTGTAATTTCACTCTATTACTTTATACCTTTTAAAAAAAGGTATGACTTTTGAATAAATATCTTTAAAGTTAGATACACGAAGCTCTATATAACTATCTGTTTCTATTAAGTAACCACAATCAAATAGATTAATAAAATGGTTAATTAATATTCTATCTCTTGAATGTTGACCTATAATTATTATCATACATACTCCATAACCTAGTTTATATGAAGTTGTTTTTAATAAATTTACTAAAAAACACCCCCCCCAAAAAAATCCGGCAAATCAATAAGGATTTATATCTGTAATAGGCAAACTTATAGGCCTTTTCATTGGAAACAAATTAGGATATAATACTTTTATATTTTCTAGCCAGAGGCTTGCAAACCTTTATTAAGATAATTTCACTTAATAACTTTTATTAAATAAAGGTCGTCTAAAGATTTATTATTTTAAATACTTAGAATATTTTTAAATATAATAAAATCTTTTTGTTTCTCGGTTATACAGGGATATTTGTCTAAGTGAGGTATAATCGAATTAATTAAGTCTTTCTTACTTTGTACTCTATAAACTGCAAAAGTCTTATATATGAATATTACCTACATTAAAAAAAAGACTTAATTTGCAAAAGTAAATCTAGATCTCTTATATGCAATTTTATCATAAAAGCTGTATTAATGGATAATTTTATAGAATGTTTCCTTTTATATATTCCTACATGAAAACACCTCCCTCACCTCACCTACCTTTCCCTATCAACAATTGTAACTCTATAAGGGTTTTAATTGTGTTTTATATTTTTCATTTTTTTTTTATTCTTTTACACCTAAAAGAGACAATATTCTCTAGCTATATAGATAGTAGGACTCGAACCTACAAGGGTTTTCCCTACTGCTCCTAAGGCAGTTCTGTTTTCCAGTTCCAGCATATCTATTTAATTATTTTCTATAATAAATAACTTAAAACATAATAATATTAAATAGATTAACTTGCTTATTTCATTATTCGAAGGTAGGTAGATATCTATCTTTACTAAAAGAATTTTCTGAACTAAACTTTTTAGAATTCATTTTACAAATAATCATTAGGAACAAGAAAGTCTAAAGTCGAAGAGACTAACCAAGTGAGCCTTCGGACTTGAACCTTTTACTATTATTACTTTATTATCTAGAATAATAGTAAACATTGTTTAACATCAGAATAATTACCATCTTTTAAAATATATAAAGTATTCTTATTATGTACTCAAAGATCGTCATTATTAGGATTTTCCTAAAAATTTTTCATAAAAAATCTTAATCCTATTTCAATATATTTAATTTTAGAATAGTGCTCATGTTCAAATATCTCATATTCAATTGAATCATCTGCAACAATATAAAATATGTATAACACATCTAAATTCATAATATTTAACATATTAGACATATAAACTAGATCCTTTTCAATAGTATTATTTATTATAACCATTTTAGTAGCTGCGCTAGCTGCGCCGCTAGCTGCGCTATTAAAGGAGTTATATCTTTATTAGTAGAGTTATTATTCATTGTTAAAATAAAAAGAATATCTGAATTAGTTATTTTTATAGTATAATTTCCTCAGTTTGTTTAAATTCAAGTTTTTCATTATTGTCTTATAAATTTTATTATGTAAAGTAAAAGAGTCATGAACTCTATATTTATTACAATATAAATTTTATATTGGGAAAAACATAGTACGCTCTTACAAGAATTTTTTTATGACCATGGTAATGGTAGGAAGGGCTATCAACCCTCCCCTAAGTCTTGTTCGACTTTACTGACATCAGAATACGACCTTTGTATTATTATGTTTATATTTTAATACCTATTTGTTTACGATTAAAATGAAATACGTATTTTAGTAATTATTTGAAATTGAAAATTTATAAGATCATGAAAATGAAAGTGAAAATGCCGGTGTTTAAATTACATATGAATTTTCCTCTTTTTTTCTGCTATCCGTAGGCTACGTGCACAAACACCTTTACAATCGAATGCTTCTCAGTCATCTATTAATAATAGACAATTATTAGATAATTTTATTTTTAGTAATATTACTAATATACTTGAGACTAATCCTATTAGTAATCAAACTCAATTGTCTTTAGAAAAGTTTGTTTTTAATCAATTTTCTTCTTTTATTAAAAATAAGGAGGGTGGTAATCCTCGTGTTTTTGATATTGATACTAAAATTTTAAATCCACAATTTAGACGTTTTATTTTTGAAAAATATGACATAATTGTATTATATTTTGATAAACGGATAGATGATTTAAATACTTTTTTTATAGATAATAATTTTGATTGTAATAACCCTGTACATTGTATAAATTATTTTTTTAAACTTATTTTAGAGAATGTTGATTATAGTTATATAATTAATCTTATGTTATTAATGTTGTTTAGAATTATTACTTTTTATAATATGTATACTCCTGGTGAGATTGATGAGGATGATAATTTTTATTTTAATGCTGAAGCTAATAATGTTATTAAGTTAGGTAAACGTACTGAAGAACTTTATCTTTGAGTTCTTTATAAGGAATCTGTAGATAAGTCATTAACTTTATCACAATTTAAAATTAAATATTTAAAGGAAAATTCTTTTTATAACTCTATAGATGATGTTGATTTACATTTTCATATTGGAACCTTTTTATCTCATATAATGGAACAATGTGATTTAATTATAAATAGGGTTATTACAGGTAAAAATAATTTATCTGTTATACTACTTTCTAAAAAGGTTTTAAATTTAACTAAAGAGTAAGTTAATTTTCCTGTTTATATTCCTTTAACCTTATCCATGATTGTTAAACCTAAAGATTATTCTGAAAATCAGTTGGGCGGTTATTTACTTAATGATGTTGATTATACAGATTGTTTAATATCTACTAAATTTGGATATAAGAGTTCTTATAAAATTGATTCAAAAGGACTTTTATATTCTGTTGTTAATAAGTTGATGAAAACTGCGTTTAAGATTAATGAAGATTTATTAGATTATTTAATTAGATATAATCATGTTCATAAATTACTTATTGATGGTGATCCTCCTTTTTCTGATGTCACTAAAAGAAATAAATATCAAGATAAGAAATATCAGCAATTTATGAGTGATAAAATCTTGCAAAATTATATTATTAGAATAGCTTCTACATTTAGAAAGGTTCCTAAGATTTATTTTTCTATTATGTTAGACAATCGAGGTAGATTATACCCTAGAATTTCATATTTAAATTATCAAGGATCTGAGTTAGCTAAAGCTTTACTTACTTTTGCACATTATGATATTATTAATAGGAATGATAAGGAGTCTTTTGAATATTTAATAGCTTATGGTGCAACATGTTATAGTAATGGTTTAGAGAGAAGATCCTATAAAATTAGAGTTGAATGAGTTAATAAACATTGAAATGATATCTTAAATTTTGATAGTAATGATATCGTTAGTAATGCCGATCAGAAGTTTTTATTTTTAGCTTTTTGTTTTGAATTTAGACGATATAATCGGTTTCTTAACAGTACTGATAAAGAATTTAAGACTAATTTACCCATACAATTAGATGGTACTTGTAATGGTTTTCAACATTTAGCTTTATTATCTAGTGAAATTAAGTTATTTGATAGTTTGAACCTTGGAGAAAGTAAGAAGATTGATGACCCTAGAGATTTTTATTCAGAAATTATTAATAAGTTAATATTTTATTTAGAAGATAAATTGAATTGTTCAAATGTTGGTTTTAAAGATAAGGAATCGTATAATAGATTATTAAGATTTAATTTAAATAGATCAAATATTAAAAAGGTTATTATGACAAAACCTTATAATGCTACTTCTAGAACATTAGCTAAATATTTATAAGAAACTTTAATAATAGATAGGTTAGATGAATGTGAGTCTGGTAAAAAGTTCTATTGATATAAATCAAGAGAAGATTCAAAAGATTATGTTAATAGTTATGATATAGATTTATTAATTAAGTCATTAGATAATATGATATATGTAGAATATCCTAGATTGAAAGATTTAATTTCTTATTTAAATGATGTTGCTAAATTACATAATATGTTAAATATTCCTATTGTTTGAAATTTACCTACAGGTTTAATAGTTCAACAACGATATATGATGGAACACAAGAAAAGAATTAAACCTATATGATCTAGTGTAAGATCTTTAACATTGACTATAACTGATAAAGTAAAAATTGATAAGATGAAACAGAAAAGAGCATTAATGCCTAATTTAGTACATTCTTTAGACGCTACTACATTATCATTACTTTATAACTCATTCTCTGTATCTATTGGAGCGCAAGGTATAAATAAAGTCAATTTTTATAGTGTACATGATTGTTATGGTGTAACTGCTCCTAATGTTGAATCTTTAATAGAGTTATTAAGATCTATTTATGTACAAATATACGCCGATCAACGTTATATAGAAACTTTTGATAAAAATGTAATCTCTAACATTATAAGAATTTATGGTAAAGATAACTGTAGTATTGATAATGACAAAAGAGTATTATATATTAATAAACAAGAATATAAATTACCTAGATATCCTGATTGTAATAATATTAATATTAGTTTTAATAAGATAAAAAAATCTCGATTAGTAAAATAATATTTAAAATAAAATTAGAAATAGATTTGAGATAAAAAAGGGGGGCCTATTTAGGCCCCCTTTTTAACTAACTAACGAAATCTATATTCATTAAGTTTAGATCTAACTACTTCTAATTCATTACAAACTTTGTTATATTCTATCACATATTCTATATGAATATTATGTTGTGTTTTTATATCTTTTTCAAGTGATTCAATTTTATTCTTATATGATTCTATTTGATTAATTAAAGATATTTTCTCTTCTTTAAGTTTATCTATTTCATTATAGATTGAATTATAATATTTAATCTTTTCATTTAAAGATGCACAATATTCATCTAATTCAAAATTTTGCTTATTTAACATATCTATATTTTCATTACCATATTCTAATTTACTTTTAGTAATAGATAATTTATTTTTACATTCATTTAATTCAAGATTAACATAAATTTTTTCTTGGTTAACTGAAAGTAAATCATTTTGTAATGATGTTAAATTTTCAGTAATATTAGTTACAGTTTCTGATAAGTTTTTAATCTTTTCATCTTTTAATTGTGATTTAGTCATAATATCGTCAATTGTCTTGTTATCTTTAACAATTTCATTATTAAGTGCTTGTATAGTTGAATTGTTTTCTAATATAATTGATTTATATTCCACAATTTGATTCTTTATATTATTAGTTTCAATATTATATTTTGATAATTCAATATTCTCCGTTTTATCTATTTCACTTTTTAAATTATCTAAAAATATAGATTGAGTATTATTAGCTCCTTTACCCGCTTCGATGTACAAATCTTTGTTAAATATAAAATATTCATGAATTTTGGGAGATGATGGATTATAAATAGCAGTAGCTACAGACTTTACATCTGACATATCATCATTAGATGATATATCATCATTAGATATTAATGAACTATTATCAATAAATACAAAAATATTTGTATCAACTTTACTACCTTTGTAATTATATGGTATATCTATTACAGTTGGAATAGTATATTTTTGGAATAAAGAAGGATAGTATTTCATTTTATTATTATTAGTAAAATCTAACATACAGAAATATTTTTTTATAAATTTTCTTACTAATTCTTGTTTACTCCTTACAAAAGAATCATTATGATTACAAGAATCCTCATCATTATGTTTGTGTTGTATTAATGAATAATCTTTATTATAATTATCTTCAACAATATTATTATCATGTTCAATAAAATTTTCAGGAGAAACTATGTTTTTTTCTGTATAAGTTATTCCTAATATTTCAACAATATGATCAATAATTAAATTATTACCAATAAATAAATTATTAATAATGATCATTATATTAGTTACAAATAACAAGATTAATATAAAATACTGAATATAAATTATTGAATTTCAATTAAAATTAAATAAGTATCATAATTTATAATATAAATCCTTAATCAAACTATAACTGTTTTTAAAAGTATAATCTTTAAATAGATTATTGTGTGAAGATTGATCTTTATTTATTGTTGTTCTATTTTCTAAAGAGGATGGTTCTGTATCATTACCTTTATAATTATTAATAATTACAATAGGTTTAGTATCGTATCAAATTTTTTCTATATCGAAGAGTCTCTCACGTTTAGGATATTTATCTATATTTAATGTAATAATTTTATCACAAATTTTTACACTACCTTCTTTAAAATCTTTAATTGTATAACCTTTAATAGGTTTTTCATAAACATCTAAATTTCTAAATCTTTTAAAATCGTTAAAATCTAATGAAGAACTCTTTACACTTTTAGCCTTCTTTTTAATATTACCGTTAATATCTTTATAAGAATTAAATTTCGTATCATAGATTCCAAAAACTTTTCAATAAAATCATCTTCTAAATCTATCATATTTAGTTAAAGGAACAACAGAAATAGTAAAACTTCCTTCTTCATAATTTTCAGGGAAGGATTCTTTATTTTCGCTTAAATTAAATACTAAAAGACTATCCGTATTATAAAATAAAGTATAGCAATTTATTATTATTATAACAAAGTAATATAATATTATTAATTCTCATTTTCTTTAATTCATAGCTTGCGCATAAAAAGAAGCAAGTATCTTCTAACTGAAAAGGGGGGGGGATGAATCGAACATTCATTCATATTATCACAAAATATCATAGTCTTACTAGACACCTTTCCTTTAAAATATAATTTTATATTCTATCTCACTATAAAATCTAATATACAAGTCAAAATTAATAGTAGGACTTATAGGAATCGAACCTATATTTTAATGATTAAAAGTCATACGCATTCACCATTATACTAAAGTCCCTGCCCGAAGTAAGACTCGAACTTACAACTTAGTCGTTCAAATCTCTTAATTATATATACTATAATTATTTAGACCACTTTTTATTTAAATATTTTTTATGCCCACGGTAAGACTTGAACTTACAACAAAAATAGCTTCAATATTTCACTCTACCAATTGAGTTACATGAGCTTGTTAGATACTAGGTATCTTACTTTTATTAATTTATTTAATTTTTTATATCTAACTAATGTAGATAATCCTACATTTAAAAATTCGGCGGCTTCTTTATTACCTAAAAATACTGTCTCCTCATTTAATACTGTGTCTATAACTTTCACTTGAATAGATCTATTCATTGACATTTTTAACAGGCTTTCAGCAGAATGATTTTTACGATAAAAAGAAGTTTCTTCACCTTTACGTAATATAGCTATTTCCCTCATCTTTAATTTAGCCTCTTCTGTATGTTTACGTCCCAGAGACTTTAACCCTATACATGATTTGGTAATTTCAGTATGTTTAGCCCCTTCACGAGAATAAGCTATTTTTAATATATTATACTCAGGTTCCAATAAATCAATATAATATTGCTCTCTTTCTATTAAGGTACTTATATCACAATATTCTAGAATATCTATACTAAAATTTCCATAGCCGTATTTTAGTATGGCACTGTAAATAGCACTAGATCCTTCCGCTAGTTTACGCTGAACAGAATTTGTAGAATAATAAATGCTAAATCCACCTCTAATCGATTTAGCTGAACCTATATAACTTTTATTTGTAATTAAATTATTTCAACGGTATATACCAGATTTATTATTATTATCCTTATAAATAATAAACTTGTCCCTTTCTGCATTAGAATAGGTTTTTATGGGAACTATGTTATTATTCATTGTGTTTTTCATTGTTTAAAGTTTAAAAAGTTATGCCCTTGTTCACTCTTTCGAATTTATGAGCCATGGTTTGCTAAACCATTACGAAGCTCTCTTTATAAATTATAGATTGCAGTCCTTTGGGTCTTCATTTAATCCTTCATTATTTATGGATTTAAATTGAACTATTTTAGTTCACTATCACTATAAGATCTAACTTCAACGTTCTGTTCAACGTTCTGCTCGACCTATTGAGCTTCACGGGCTGACTTAGTTGGAGATATCAGGATCCGACCCTGAATTAGCGATATGCAAAATCACAGTTTTTCCAATTAAACTATATCCCCTTATATACTATTTATTAGTATTATCTTTATAAATATAAAGTTCTAGCTTGCGCAGAAAAGTATATTTTGATACAAAACTATTGTGTATCAGTTTTATCCGAAAGCAAGCAACTACTATACTTTATTTAATATTAGATCTTATATAATAATTTATTGAAATATATTACTGATATATCTAAATTATTGAAACAAAATGACTTGAACACTTATAAATTACTTTTACTTAGTAATATGCTTTACCTTTAAGCTATGTTTCCTTAATTGTAATTTATCTTATACTATTTTATTTTAGTTGTTGCAATGTTTTCATAAGTGTATGTCCATCTCTTCTATTTAATATATTATATATAGATTTAAATTTTTCTCTATTATTTTGATTATTTTGATATATATTTTCCGAGTCTATAATACTATAAATTTGAGGTAAATCTCCAGAATATCTATAAACATGAGGATTTTCAACCAATAATAGCTCAAAAGAAATATGATTTGCACAAACGGCATAGTACTTTGGTTCTGGTTCCTGTCCTGCCATTTTTTCTAATAATCTCTCTCTACTTTGGGCCATTTCTATAAAAGAATCAGCCATATAAGAATAAAGCATTAAATCATCCTCTCTGAATAATACTGTAGTATTAAATTTATATTCTTTATCTTTACATTTATGAAATAATTCACCTCGTACTCAATGGTTTTCATTTTCAGGAAATTCAGGCACTATTTCCAATTCTGGACTTATTCCTATAAATGTATATAATCTAGTTCTAAAATATTGAGCATATAATTCACTTAATTTAACTTCATTTTCTTTTATATATTCTCCTCTTTCAAGACTAGATTTTATAGCATGAACTTTCTCGTATTTTATTCCTTCATCCATATCTGCACCTCAATTTTCCCTTTCTCTAGATTGGTAATATTGAATTACTGAACTATATTTTGAATTTAAATCTGTATAAAAAATACAAGGTCTAAATACTTTAATTAAACGGTTACCTATTTGTTCTACTTCAGTTATTGTTATTATATTAATAATACTGTCTTTATTATGTATTACTACTCCATATTTTTGTTCAAAAAATCTTATAGTACGTATTACTGGTTCTAATTCCCCACATACCGGCCTATATACGTCATTTTGTATAAAATGAGTAGGCATAAATGTTTTATTTAATTGCACAGAATAACTATTTTTTGGTATTTTAATTAAATTTATTACCAATGTCTTCTCATTTATTCTTGCCACTGAACCTACGTATTTATCATTTATAAATAAACTTTGTGGTTCGTAAGTCATTTCACCCAATTTGTTTTTTATTAACCTTTTATTTTCTAGACAATATTTCTGAGCATAAACCATTCTCAATATAGGAGATTTAGCTATTAATAATTGTTTTTCAACATCAGATTCTACCATAGTACTATCTGGGTAAGATTTACTTATATTACCATGCAATCAATTAGAGGTTGTAACTACACCTTTATTAGGATCATCTGTATTAAAGTTATTAGCATCTAATACTTCGGTTTGAAAAGTCTCATATTCTCAAGTTACTTTTGGGACACTATAATCAGGTATTGCCCCCGGACGCCCATCATATCCATCCATAGCTGCAGATCCTAGGTATATACCTAAGCTCATCATATTCTTAGCTGTCACATAAGTTATTGGCGGTGGACCTGCATATAAATGTATCTTTTGATTTGAATTATATATATAAGGATCTTTTAAAGTGTATAGGAATAAGAATAATAATAATAATACTACAATTAAATAATAATTAAAATAATATTTGACTAATAAAAGAGTAAATACTATGTGTATTATATTATATAGATTTACATTTTTTACTACATAATCATTGAATAATGAATAATCTTCTTCTTTTATATTACTTTTTTTCAAATATTTTATTATTATATTCAAAAAATAATAAATAAATGGTAGACATAACAATACTAATAATATTACAGATAAAATATCATCATTAAAATTAAATAATCAAATTACACACATTCTAATGAATATCCTTATAGGTATCATTAGTAATAGAGTCTTTAATAAAAATAAAGCAATAGTTTCTCTATTTTGCCACATATTCAAGAAAGTTTTTCTATTTCACAATTTGCTATTAAATTTAAAATGCTTATCAAAAAATTTTTCTAAAAAAGATTTAAGGAATATAGATACAAGTATTATATAAATACATAGTTTTCAATTTGTTAAACTAAAAGCGATAATAATTACTACTACATTAAAAAAAATAATCAAGATTGGCATAATTTTGATAGGACCTATATATTGTTTTATAATAAATCCTTTAAAATTAACTATTTTAAGTTTAAACAAAATATATTGAAACAGATTTAATGTTTCAAAAATATTATCAAAACTTACAATAACTATTTCTGATAATAAAGATAAATATACAAATAAAATTAGTAGTCCAAAACTAATAAGATTTTTTATAAATACGCTACTTTTCATCATCATTGAATATAATAGCTACCTGAGGAGTGACTCGAACACTCATGAGATTTCCTCAGAAAAGCTTAAGTTTTCTCTGTCTACCTATTTCAGCACTCAGGTTTAGGGTTAAGGTGAATTGAACATCTGTAATTACTGTTATGAGCAGTATGCTTTACCTATTAAGCTATAACCCCTAAAGCGGAGATAGGAATTGCACCTATATCTTTCGGGCATGAACCGAATATGTTTCTGTTACACTAGTCCGCATAGACTAGACAGGATTCGAACCTGCGGTAATAGCATTGAAAGAGCTATGTCGTTACCGCTTGACTACTAATCCTTCTAGACTAATACACGACCTTTATTCATATTTGATTTAATTTATAAAATTTTGTTTAATCCTTCTCTAGTTAAATGATCTTTGGCTTGTGCGTATTCAGCCTCCTTTACTCAATATACAAAATATAGAGATTTTACTCCAATGCTTAAATAAAAAAAAAGATATAATTTTAATATAAATATCTCTAAAGTTCATACATACATAGTCTCCTAATTCTCTGTTACTATAAGCACAATAACTACCACACAAATAACTTGTGAAACTTTTTAGAAGTTTATCGTCATGAATATGCTGTAATACTGTAAATACTAATTGTATTCTAAATCCTACTTTAGTTAAAGATTTTCTTATTCTAATTAAGAATGAGACCCTTCACCCTACGTAAATCAAGCTTCGTGTGGAATTATCTGTTCTTCAACTAAAGGACGAGCAACAGGAATAGTTTGAGGAAAACCTGCTTTGAATTTTTCGGTTCTTGAAATTCCTTCCGCGTCTTTAAGCCCTATTAAAAATCATAGATCTTCTGCTTAGCTAGGGGTTATTAGGTGTGTGCACAATTTATGTTTATTTGATTTTTCATTTTCATTCATTAAAAAAAAAAAGAACTTTTCTTGACATATAGTTGTTTATGCTAGAATTACTCCCTACTGATTGGTATATATTCTAGTTTTAACCATCCCTGAGAAGGAGGACATCTTTAACTCTAAAATATCGAATGGTTACCTGCTACTTAGTAATAAGGATGTAATTTTGACGATCAGCCTGCTTTACCTGCAACTCAGAGGTTCGGTTTATCCCTCATGTATATTCTAAAGACCAAGAACTTCCCGGGCTCAATCTTCCTTCCCAGGTTATGGGCAAGCTAGACATTTCCCTCGATTTATCTCTAAGTTTTTCGGTTCATTAGTTAACAGATCAAAGAGTCCCTTAACTCACCCAAGGATATCTTTTCTGTTAACTTTGGATTTTTGTATTATTTCCACTTGAATACTAATCCTTAATATAAACACTTTGTCCTTGGCTTTGCCTAATATTTAGGAGGAGGGGAAGGTGGAGTAAAAAAGTCGGAGATAAAGTAGCATAACAGAAGACTGTGTATCTGCCCCTTCCTCTTATTCTATTAAAAATATTTATAATTGATAAATATAAAATAAATTCATTTTTACTTACAAAACAATATATTTAATAATAATACTGATTAGCTCAGTGCAAGTATCGCACTTGCTTCTATTGATTACAAAACAATTGCATTACTTTTATGCTAACCAAGCATAAAAGATATATTTATATTTAGTAAATTATTATTAAATTAGTACTTTATTCCTTAAAATCTCTAAATTCGTACAAATAAAACCTATATATCTTCGTAATAGTATATTACGTATATTTAAGAAATATCGTAAGATAAGCTTCGTGCCTATATGCTTTCAGCACTTATCTTTAACTAGCTTAGCTTCCCTGCCGTGCTTATGCTATATATTTATCTTAGTGAAAGAAACATTCCTATATATACAAAAACGTATATATAAATATTTGGACACATAAACAACAGGTAAACCAGAGGTTAGTAATATATTTTAACCTTTTAGGTTAAATTCTTCTTGTTCCTTGCGTACAAAAGTTTGTTCTTATTTTATTCTAATTTCCTCTAGAAGATAGAAACCATACTGTCTCACGACGTATTTACTTTATGTTATCAAATTTATTTTTCCATTTTTCTCAAAATGGTCCAGACTATTTCTTCGTATAATTATATTATAGTTTTTAAATATTTATATAGATATTCCTCCTGTTATTCATTATATTGATTATAACATATTTAAAAAATAAACAGCAGAATTATTGAACAAATTTATATTATCACAATTGAAATTAAGAGAAGTTTCATTTTACAAATCTATTATATAAAACATAGAAGGATGCATATTATCTCTAATAAGATCTTTTTCTTTTGATAATTCACTATTACTAATAATAATATATTGGTAGTTTATTTCATTAACTACTTTAGTTTATATATTTAACTTATTAATTATAGCTAAAGCCAATAATTCTACATTTTATTTAGTAAAACTAACTATACGTATAAATACGTAGAATTTTATCTTCCTATATTACAATTAAAAACCTTAGTACAAGTTATGTTCAGCTCGAAAGGATAATTTTTATATAAGATGAGGTGTGTTTTTAGCTCTTACTGAACAAGCTAAGTACTAATTTTTGCAGCATCATAATTAAGTCGCTCGCCGCTTCTCACAAACTTATAAACATCATTATAAGAATCTGTATTTTTAATTATATATCTTACATTAAGATATATAAAAGTTAAAAAAAAAATTAAAATACTCTGCATACTTATTAATATAACTCTTTGAAAAACAAACCCACTTGTACTGGTAAGAGAAGTTATTACCATAAATCCTTTCATAAGATCTAATCCCCATCACTAACAGTTCTTTATTTTTTTTCATTCCATTCAAGTTGATGTACTATTTTTAGATGTTTACATCACTATCAGTTCTTTATATTTTCAGCAAGGGGATAATTTACTTGTAATAGCTAAATTCTAGTATCTTATTTTTGTTGTATTATTTATCTACTATAATTTTCATTATACGTCGGGTATTGTTAAAGGATTTTTGCTTATACATTAAAATATAGCATATAACTCACCTAATAGTCGTTGAACGTTTTTATACTATTAATACAAAGTCCGCTTCAAATCTACTAATCCCTTAGTGATTCTTGAAATTAACCCGATTTTCTTAAATATTAGCAAAGGCTAACTATTTCTGGGCTAAAGAATTTACCCAGCTCATGTAACTTTTTAATCGACGAACAGTCGCACCCTACATAGTACCTGCCATGGCTCAGTCAGACCATAAATCTGCTGATTCCAAATTTATCATGTCATTATCTCAAATTTCTTCTACTATTCATTCCATTTTTTATTTGTTGAATTTCCTCTAACCCTTCTTTTGTTAAATGTCTTTTTTCTTTGATTATATAAACAGCTTTTAAAAAGTCTATATAATCAAAAGATTTTATACCTTGAACAGGATAATTATTAAAGAACGGTAAAATCTTTTTAGTTAATTCAGAATAACTTACAACTCTATACACAAATGTATTTCTATTAAGAAAAATAGAACCTGTATCAAAATATTCAGCTATAATCTTCATTAATTTTTCATCTCTAGCATGTTGAGTTATATTAAATTCTAATTGAACTTTTTTATGTTCAGGAGAATTTAAAATTCTTATCATAAAACTACCTTCCGCAGAAGTAAATCCCGCTATTCAACCATAAGCTAAATTATTTGTATAATTAACGGCTGGTCTATCCTTAGGTATTACATCCTTAAAAATTACTTTTAATGAATTAGGTAAACCTAAATTCATAGCAGCTTTATATGAAACAATTTCATTAAGACCTTCCAGAGTTAAATGTTCTTTATGTCTTATTAACTCCACTATATTTTTAAATAAAATAAAGTCAGCTTGTTTTTGAGTTAAAAGAGGATATTTTTCTAAATGGTTTTCAATTATTAATAAGTCTTTGGGTGAATTTATATAATATTGAACTCCATTTGTTCCTTTTTTAGATATTCCTCCTACACCAAAGAATAATCTAATATTTTCTAAAAGAGCTAAGTCTTTTTTGTGTAAACCTATAGAAAATGAAGTTTTAATTTGTCAATTGCTTTTATACGATTTATCTTTAATAAAAGTAACAGAAAAGCTACCTTCACCGTCAATAAATCCACTTACAAAATTAGGATCTAATTGAAAATCGTTTTTTTGGCTTGTGTCTTTTGGAATAATATTAGTAGAATAATATCTGTTTAATGATTTAGAAAGGATTTTGTTTCGATAATCTCTTTCGAGACCCATTAGAGTACACCTTAACATCAGATTTCCAATGTAATTACCATCTACTCGTTGCTCTTTTACAATTACAGAATGAAAATTTAAAGAAATGTTTGCAGTAATTGATTTAGATCCGCGATAGTCCATTTCTCTTTCGATTATCTCCTGATTTGTTACTATACCTGAGTAGTTAGTTCAGCCACTTATATATTTTCATATATAGTTTAGTACCTGAAATTTTAGGACGTCCCCGGAGTTTGATAATTTCAGACACAAATATGGTTTCCTATACCATAAAGCATCCATGAGGATAAGTTAAGCCGACATCGAGGTGCCAAACCGCGCACTCATTTTGTACACTCTTGCGCAAATTAGCCTGTTCTATATGTTATCATAATACTATATTTCCATTTCTTTCGAAATGGTTCAGACTATGTCTTCATTTTTATTTTATACATATTTAAGATTTCCTTTAATATTTATTCTAGATAAGAATTAATTTTATACAATAGTTCTTACTTTATTCATTCATACTTTTATTTTTTGTTCTTATTCCAAACCAGAAATGAGCTTTTAGGTCTCCCACTTTTCATCTATATTCATAATCTTGTAATATTACTGCTCAACTATTTTTACTTTTACCTTTTTTAACGATAGAAATTAAAAAGCATTCTTTATCATCTAAAAATCCGGTTACAGTTCCGGGTTGAATAATCATATTATTACTATCAAATTATTTATTTGCTGCTATTGAATAATAGAATCTTTTAACTCCAGTAGGTGCATTATTTACCAGAAATTCAACCTTTTACTGCGTAAGCTCCAATCCGTCGTTTTGTGCTATATATTGAATAAGATACATTTGAATTAGAGTTTCCTCTAAATAATACTGATCTCAAACCTTTAAATGATGAATATTCGTTTTTCAATCCACCTTTTCATCTCAATGAATAGATAGATCTATCTGCTCTATAACGTTTAGTTAATCTACCTTTAACTTCTAATCTTATACCACCCAGATTTTTATAACCTATAGAATTATATATTATTTTATGTATTTCTTCTATATCATATGAATCATCTAATAATTTATCTAAATTATTATTAGAACTTGCGTCCAAATTAGATATTATTGTTAAATCTTTATATTTTTCTAAAAAAAAATCTACATTTTTCACTACTCTACTTCTTTCTTTTATTCTGTTACCTTTAGGTATGTAAGCTCTATATAATATTCTCAACATATTTCTTAGATATCTTGTTTTCTTTTTTCTTTTTATTTTTAAAGCTAAAGCTTTAGTAAAAAGATCGGCATTGTATGTAATAAGTTTTAAATTTATTATATTATATTCTATTTTCTTTCCTATTATTTTATTTAATATATTACTCAATATAGGTAAAAACATCTTTTTATTAAATTTATATTGATTAATAGAATACATATAATTATATTTTTTTAATAATTTTAAAGATCTCTTAGAATATTTACAAAGAACTGTACTTCATATCTTTTTCAAATAAATATTTTTTAATTTTATAAATTTATTTAACTGTTTTAATTTATAATATAAAAACTTTCTTTTTGAGATTTTTTCTGATATAAAAGCATATTTATATTTATATTTATTAAAATTTTTGAGGATTTTTGTTACAAATTTTTTATATAATAAAAAATAACGTTTCATTAATCTTTTACTCACTTTTCTATTTATTTTAAAATATTTTTTCTTTAATATTTTCTTTTCTCTATTTATAGTGTATAAAGTAATTACTGCTTTATTATTTGTATGTTTAATTTCCGCATTACTTACATATATTCTTCTTAAAAAATTACGTCTTTTTATAGGTAGTCTCCTACGAAGCAGCAGGCTAGCTTGAGAAGCAGACAAATGTTTTTTTTTTCTTATATATAAGTAGTATTTACGAGATTTTAAATCTAAATTAAAATAACTCTGAATTATTTTATTAATATTTACATCATTAATTGGTATGTTTTTTAAATTATTCTTGTTATAAGAATAAATAATATTTTTTCATTCTTTAGAGAAAGAAGGTAAATATTTTGTTTTCCCTATATCTGTTTCTTTTCACTTCAAAGTAATTGTCTTGGGTTTATTATTCAAGTTATTATTGAATATTTTCATGACTATTTTATAATTGGCATATAAATTTATTTTATCTTTATTTTTAAATATATTTAATAAAAATGTTGGGTAGTATTAAAAGGATTATTGTTGATAACATAACACTCACCTAATAGTCGTTGTACGTTTTTATCCTATAATTTATGTTAAGATAAACTCCGCTTCAAGTTTACTATAATTTATAGTAATTCTTGAAATTTACCCAATATGTTTTAATAATTTCGTTTATAGCTTTAGCTAAAACAACAGTAAAGCTGTAGCTTACACTATTAATAAATAAATATTAAAGGACAAACATCCCTAGCGTAGCTTTTCCGATAATCCAAGATCTTTCCTTATTGCACCTTGTGATCCTAAGCCCTGCTTACGCAACTGCAAGATTTGTTGATAATCAAACAGTAAGGCAAGATTTAGCCGTTTAGCCTTTTAGATTTTAAAACATAACTATTGATGTCTGAATCTCAATAGATAGAAAATATTAGAAAGATTTCATAATACTTTCAATTATCTCTAATTTCTATATAGTTAAAATCCTACCTAAACTTAAATATATTTACAATAAATGTAAATATATTTAATTATATAAGATTAAAAATAGTTAAACTACTCAAAATAGCAAACAAAATAAATATAAATTATTAGACACTCCTGTTTACTCTTTACAGGGTCTGTGCCCCACATAAACTGTCCCCTAATAATAGTTCCTCACCTAAGGATACTTACTATTAAATCATTATAAGCTGAATTAGGTTGGTTTACTATAATAATATAATTAATGTAAAAAAACTACCCGTACTCCAAATCACATAAATTATAATTTTTAACCAATTCATTCATATGAAAGAAAAATAAAGGATTCTCATTGTCATTTAATCAATTACCTTATAATCTGAAAATTGTCTAACATACTCTATAATTAGTGACAGTAAAGCTGCATAGGGTCTTCTCGTCTAACTAGAGGTAAGCTGTATCTGCACAGCTATTCCAATTTCACTGAGTCAATCATAGAGACAGCTGTTGTATCGTTACACCATTCCGTTTCACAATTTTCCCTTAGTATTCTACCTTAGGCTAGGTTATTGTGATTATCTTTAAGCTTAACTTACTTTATTTCATTTAAGCGCCAATTTCTTGGTGACTAGAGCACACCTTACAAAATTAAATTCTAATTTCGAAGAAGCATCTGCTCGTTGCTCTTTTACACATTATCTTAGATAAGAGGTGACTTAGATCCGCGGTAACCTATTTTTCTTTCGTCTATCTCTTTTTATATTACCTTACCCCAAGATGGGCCATTTGTAGGCGGAGCCTCCTAAAACTTGGCTAAAAGAGCTTTAAGATGTTCCCAGAGTTTGCTTCTTTAATTGCACAAATATATCAGTTTCCTAAGCTGATTTATCTATTAAATTTTATTCAGAATATTCTATTTTATAAATTTCTTTAAATAATTTTCCACTTTCAATATAAGCTTTTATAGTTTGACCTGTTGTATTTATGTCAGGTCTAAAAGATAGAGCAGCTTTCCTTATTGTAGGATATATAACAATAGTACCTGAAGGTATATGAGTTACTTTTACTGCTATACTTTTTCTACTTATTTGCTCATTGCTGAATTTACATATATAACCTTGATAAGATTTACCCGTATCAATATACCTATATAAAGTAGTTTTGTTAGAAGGAGCAATAGTATTTAAAAAATCTACACAATCTTTAATACTATTAAAAGATTTTATATTATTATTGTCATTTTCAGATATAATAACAACCTTTTTCCCTTTTTCTTCTAATCTTTTCTTATCTAACATAGTTATTACATCTTCAATATTCATACTGCAATTTTCTACACCTTCGACAGGTTGATTTGTGAAAACATATTTTCCTAAATAAACAGAATTATTGTTAATTATACTATGGTGTATTTTTAATTTAAATATAAAATCTTCTTGAATATAAGATGAATATATCAGCTTAGAAAAATCCTTAGTATACATATATACAGTTTTAGATCTTGAACCTGAAATTCTATTTACTACTCTCAAAGTGTTAAGATTAAATCCAGGTTGTAATAAAAAGTATTGTTCTATACTAAGCTCTTGAGAATCAGGATAGTTTTCAATTAATGGAATAACTTGTAAACTAAACGCATTCACACCTTCTTTTCTAAGCAATGGTATAAATTTACCTACATCCGGATGTGTTCCTTTAAAATATCCAATCAATCTTCGAGCCAATGAAGAGGAAGATCCTACATACATACTACCTGTAGGAATATGAGTCCATATATAAACTCCTGCTTTACAACGTTCATTCCTTATCGTACCTATAGTACTTAAAAATTTTTCTGTTTTTATAGTCTCTACATTTAAATCATTAAATTCCAATCTAGGTTTACTCAAAATTTCATCTAAAATATCTTGAGATATAATAACATTAAGAAAAGCTAATACATTATTTATTTCAAAAGCAGTTATTAAATAACTATTCTTGATATATTTCATGGCTAATGTGTAAGGACTGTCCTCTGCTGCTTCGCAGAAGCAGCACCCTACTCTACTTTGTTTTATCAAAGGTCAATCCTTTTCTGCTTTGCTACGCAAAGCAGAACAACTATGAAAACGCTGCTTTAAACGCAGGTGTTGGAAACCATACCTATAGTATTTATTTTTTATCTTTATCATATTTAATAGTCGGTGTTTTTCTCATGCAAGACCGCATTTAACGGCCAAGGCATTTCGCTACCTTAGGACCCTCACGTTAAGGCCGCCTTTAACCGGGGTTTATATAGACATCAAATAATAGTATATTCAATTATCTGTGTTAACCGGCCGGCACTGGGCAGATATCACACTTTATACATAGATTTTTTATCTTTCAGCAAAGTGCTGTGTTTTAATTAAACAGTCGTACAACATTATTTTATGCTTCTTCCTCTTTACTTGATATTGATCAAGAATAATGAGCCCTCCTTATTCCGAAGTTACGGTAGTCAATTTGCCGAGTTCCTTTCGCTCCACAAATTTTATCCTTAATTTTTCTAAGGATTAGGCTAATGTGGTTACCTAAATTTGGATATTTTTTTTATAACGGTTGGAATTCATTCCAGATTTAATAGAACGAATTTGTTCTAAACCATCCTTATTAAGATGAGCTTTAGATTTCATCAATTTTGCTACTTTAAAAAAATCGTTCAAGTCATTTTTCTTTGCACCCTCTAGAGGATAAGTATGGAAAAACGGTATAACATATTTTGTAATATCTCCAAGCCCTGTGATCAAAAAATCCAGAACTTTTACAGTAGGAGATTGTTCGTATACTTTACCTGCTGTGAATACATTTGTAAAGCTTTTTAATAACGCAAAATTTCTTCTATCCTGTGTTATTTTAAACACTAATTTTACTCCTTCACCTAATACAGTATCTTTTCTTTTGTATATATTTACAAAGAACATTCCTTCACCTTCTACATAACCAACCACCCAGTAAGGATTATAGATTGAAAAATTTGTTCTTATAGGTCTTTTAACCGGCTCATTTGCAGGAAATAAAGACACAATTCTTTCAGGTATAGTACCAAAATTCATGGAAGCTTTAATATTAACAATTTTAGCTAATCCTTCCATAGTTAAATGTTCTTGATTAATCATTAACTCTACTATTTGTTTAAACAACTGATGGTCTGCTCATTTGTCTGTAATTAAAGGATAAGCTTCTAAATGGTTTAAGATAATTTGTATATCTTTAATAGAAGAAACTTCATAAACCACTGCGTCATCACTACGCATAGTTACTCTACCTACACCAAAGAAATCTCTTATTCTTTCTAAAAGAACTTTGTCTTTTTTATTGCGCAAGCTAGAGAAATTTGAAAAATTGCTCTTACACTTACACCTAGTTTCAAATTTGAATTTATTAAGATAGAGATATGGAAGCACCCTTCTGCGTCAATAAATCCTGAGATGTAATTAGGATTAAGACTGTTATTATTTAATTCAGTATTACATAATATGTTTGTCATTAATTTAATTTACGTAGAACCCAATAATGGGAAAATTAATTTATATTGAATAATATATATAGCCATTTTACGTTAGGCAATTCACGATCAATTTTTTTGTGCGAAGTTACTAATTTTTGTTATTATATTTATCTATCCAAATTCCAAGTTTCCTTGGGGGCTAGAGTACACCTTACAATATTTTATAAATATTGAAGAACCATCTACTCGTTGTTCTTTTACAGTATTACTTTCTGGTGTAGTATGTATTACTGATTTAGATCCGCGATTACCCATTTCTATTACTAGAATCTACCTAATTTATTACCATACACCTATGATTAGTTGGTCCGCTTAAGACTTTCGCCAATAAGTTTGGTATTAGGTGCTTTAGGGTGTCCCCGGAGTTTGGCTCTTATTCACAATGTAGGGAGCCTAATCCCTATTTCATGATTGTTAGCTCATTTACGCCTTCGTATTCTCTACTAGCTTACTTGTTTCAGATTCTAGGTACGGTTATTCTTCATTTGCTACTAAATAACAAATATATTCACTATTTTTCCTGCACACTTTACACTAAAATGTTGTCCTTAGTAAAGAAAGGTTTTCTCATCGTTTAAATCTTTAGATAATATTAACTTAGAGGCCGTTACTTAATTATAAGCCATAAGCTTAAGGCGGAAAATTTTCTTTTAGTTACTCATGTCACCATTATCACTTGAGTTTAATTATTATATTTCTATTTAAAAATAAAAATCTTAATTTATCTCAACGTTCTGCTACCCCACTTAATTATATTAATTTTTATTAATATAACGTAATATGGACAAGGTTTCGGTATATAGTTTAGATCCGTTAAATTTTAGATGCTTTTAAAACTTAACAAGCGCTCTGTTACGAGGTCATAAAATTATGGCTGCTTCTAAGCCTATCTCCTTGTCGACTTTAATAAAAACCTTCTTAATTTCACTTAACTAATAATTTAGGAACCTTCACTCTTGTTCTGGGCTGTTTCCCTTTAGACATACACGCGATTTTACTTGTCTACCCTTACAAATAAAATTTCTCCCTGAACAACTTTGAGCTTACGCTTCATAAATTATCCATTTAGACAACAGGTTATTTATTAACCTGACTTCAATAATATAATTATTGAAGTTAAAGTAATTAATATAATTAGGTATATATGTGTATATACTGCCTACTTATTTTCTGAAATACGATAAAGGTCTTTAACTAGACTTTTTCTATTAATTGCATTTCGTACAGCTTGTCTTTTAATACCCAAATAAACGGCTGCCTTAGTTAAAGTAGCAAATTCTAATATTTCATTAGTTTGAGTATTTAAAAGTATAACAGACACACCTTCACGTTGCGTAGTTTTTATTCTAATATTAATTAAACTTTCAGGTGAAAGAGGATTATTATTTCTATAATTAGTTGTTGCTAGACTTAATTTATGTCTAGTTTCTTTACTAACTTCTTTACCTGTATGAATTGAAGATAATAAATCTTTATGCTCTTGTGAAATTTTTTTTAATTTAAATTTCGCTATATTCTCAGGGCTATGTTTATAACCTAATACTGAATAAGCATATTTTAATACATTATATTCCGGATTCAAAGAATCTAAATAATATTGTTCTCTTACAACAAGCTTATCTGCTTCGCAATATTCTAAAATCTCTAATTTGAAATTTACGTACCCATATTTCAGTAAAGCAGCATGTATAGGTCTATAGTTTCTAGTCAGTTCACTTTTACTATAATATTCTCCCACTCTTTTTGAAAGATTCAAACCGCTACCTACGTAACTATTGTTATTTAATTTATTAATTCAACGATAAATACCTGATTTACCTTTATTTTCAAGTAATATTTTACTTTTATTTATTAATGCATTATCATAATGCTTTATAGGTGTTATTAAATTATTATTCATGAATTTTGTTTTTAAATATTATTATAATACGTATTGATTTTAATCGTAAGCTAAAAAAATGTTATATTTTTTTACTTTATTGTCGTTGCATCCTTTCAGATGAGGCCTGACTATATCTTAAGCTCTTTAACAAAAAAGCCAACCAACATTTAGTCGATGAACTGCACTCCTACTCTATAGGAGCTTGGCTGCGGATAATCCATTATGATATCAATTATGATTTTACCATACCTCGAGTCATTACCTGAGCCATAAGTCATATTACTATTCTTACTTGGTTATAATTGCTTTAGAATATTCCCGTCAATTTGAAGGTTTTTAGCAGAAGGTTCACTTCTACACATAGGCTGTATATTCTACCTTATCATTCTATGTCTGATAATTTAATAGATATCTTTGCCATTCCGAATCTACATACTCCCTGATAAAATCTTCATGATTCCCCAATTTGTACAAAATAAAACGTATATACGTCTTGTCTGAGATTAAATTATGTACCTGCTAAGATATTTACTTAAATTGCCTACTATTATAGGTTTCGCAGAAACGAATCTACTTCTTTTACCTTTTAGGTAAAGCTGAAGTCCTTCTCCCTAAATAATAAGTATACCTATAAATACTTTATTATCCATTTAACAAATAATAAATACTACTTTGCTTTAACCATGTAAATCTTTTTTATCCTTTTACCACTTTTTAAAGCTTTAGCTACTGCAGGTCTAGTTACACCTATATGTTTAGCTGCAGCAGTTAAATTATCAAAAGATAGTTCTTCGTTCGTTTCGACGTTAATAACATCAATCTTTACACCTATAAGATTTATAGCTGATTCAGCTATCTTTGCACGTGTTTCTTCTGAAAGTTTTATACCTTTACGTTTAATAGATATTTTCTCTCTAACTACTTGAGGCAATATTCTTCCTGTTGCTGCAATAGATAATTTCTTTCTAGCTTCCTCAGTAAGTGTACGTTCTTCTCTAAAAAACTTTAAAGTTTCTTCAGTATGTTTATAACCTAAAAAAGAATTTGCTTTTTCTAATATATTATAATCCGGCTTCAACAGATCTAAATAATATTGTTCTCTTTTTATAACCTCTTCTTTATTTATAATATATTCCAATATTAGTAAAGAAAAGTTACTAAATCCATACTTTAAAAGAGCATTGTTAATAGGTGTTTTACGCAAAGTCAAATGCTTAACACTATAATATTTGTAAAATCTATTAGTTAAGTTTATAGAACTACCTACATATATTTTATTATTAACATTATTTATTCAACAATAAACACCTCCTTTATTTCTATTATCTTTTAATATTTGAACTTTATCCAAATCACAGTTTTCATACACTATTACAGGTGTAATATTTGTACTATAATATTTTTTGTTCATGTTTTTTTTTATTATCATCTTACTCTTGGCCTATAAAAATCAGATCTAGAAGATCTAGATTGAATGAATAAAATTTCGTATTTATTATTCTGTATCCTTTCGGATAGGGTCTGACTATATCTTAAGCTCTTTAACAAAAAAGCCAACCAACATTTAGTCGATGAACTGCATACCTTATTATAAGGTACTTGGCTGCGGATCACCCATTATACTCTCGTATATCAATCTATATTTTACCTTACCACTAATCATTACCTTGTGCCACAAATATGTTACCACATTTGCTTGGTTTATATTGCTTTAGGACTTTCCCGCAATTTGATGGTTTATTGCAGAAAGTTCATTTCTACATACTGGCTATTTAAAGATCGCTTACATCTTTATTATTTACCAGCTATCACAGTCAGTATTGTCTTTCACTACACCTACCTTAGTTCTTCGGAGATTTTTGCAACAATCACCCGTTCGGACTTTTATAATCCTGACTAAGGTAAAATCACCGTGCTTCGGGTCTAACTTCAGATACTATTTCGTTATTTTAACGTTCGGTTTAACTACGCGTATGCTCGCATCTAATGTTAACTTGGTGACCCATTATGCAAAAGGTATGTTCTTTTTATGGAACTGCTTATAAAACTACTATTTTCATTTTTTTCCCTCATGGTACCTATTGATTCACTATCGCTTACGTATTATATTTAGCCTTTGAGGAAGGTTCCCCATTTTATTTAAACAAAATTTTTTTCGTTCTACTTTTTTGGCTACTCTACTTTCACTCACGCTATTTATAGAATCTCTTTTGATTTATTTTCCTAAAGCTACTAAGATATTTCAATTCACTTCGTTTAGTACTAGATTTCTCTTAGAGTTTATATAATTATAAGATATTCATCTCTATATAAATAAATAATTCTCTTTAATACATAGCCTAAATTCCATAATAGTTTCTTTATATACTTTTACAATTACAGATAACATTTATATATCATTTATAGCTTACTTAATTGTACATTTATTTCTAAAAGCTCTTTATATTCGGATTATTATCTCGGGTTACTGTGAATCGAACACAGGAAATCCTTCTCCCAAAGAAGGCACTTTACCACTCAGCCATAACCCGTTATTAATATTTATAAACATTCATTTTTATCTTTAGAAGAGGTATTTATATATATTATAATATACCAAATTTAAGTCTTATTAAATATAGATTTATAAAATAAAGGAGAACTCTTATTATTATATTTATTAAAATTAAATATATAAGATATGTGCTAATATATACGGCTTGTTAATTGTACAGTATTACTTATCTAGTATTATATTTTATTATCATCAAAAATATTGTAAATTGGGCACTTTAATAATTTGTGTAATTATTTTCATATTTATCTGATCCTATAATCTTATTTAATAAATACATATTATTATTAATTTCTTTACCAATACAATTTTTATATAAATTATATATTCAGAAGAAACAGGATTCATATCTGAATCCTTTAACTATCTTAATTGTAAAATTAATCATACTATTTTTTTTTTAGAAGCAATATGGATCTCTTACTATTATAGCTGCAGCAGAGACAAAGCAGCCTAATAATACTAAGATGTTTAAACATAATTTAAATCCCTATTACCTATTAATATGTAGATCAAAAATTTTATAAAAATTATTATATAATAGAGTTATATAATATTCTAATCCTCAAGATATAAATAATACAATAAATATATATATTGTTAGCTTTTTTTTTTATTTAATTGAATAATATTAATTAAATAATAATTTAAACTATTATTTTATTTATCTCTTATTAAACCAAAAAAATTTAATTTAATCTTATCTTCATTTAAATAATATAGTCATAAATAAAGAATAATTAAACTTAAATATGCTTATGTTATCATCTCTAAACCTATAATAACATTCATTAATTCACTATTCTTTTGAGAGCTTGACCCTAAATCATTTATTAATTTAAAAATAATTTGAGTCTTAGGAGATGGGGAATTACTACCTGAAAAATATATAGGAGTAAAAGATGATCCACTACTAGTTTGTATTACTATTTATTACTATATGACAAGATAAACTTTATTTATTAGTATTTAAACATATCATATGGATATATTTGGAGAAGACAAATAACTATAATTTTAATCAATAAAAACCGAAAGAATAGTTTATCTTTATTTGAAAAAGTAAAATTTATTAAATATAATAATAGTAAATAAATAGGGAGAAGGATTAAGACCCTGTAAGGTCTTAATCTGTTATACAAGAGTACTTGGACTCGAACCAAGAATTTGAAGGTTGAAGCTTCCTATTTTACCTATTAAACTACACTCTTTCAGAGAATATCCGATTCGAACGGATGTGGCTATTTCTAACCTAGTAAAACTCAAACTTACCGCCTTAAACCACTCGACCAATTCTCTTTTTTTTTATTCTTTTACTAAAACTCTTATATTAAATATTTTTCAATCACATTTCTAATTCCTCAGCGGATCGAACGCTGATAATATTCTTATCAAGAATACACTTTACCATTTAAGTTAAGGAATCTTATATATATACATATATAAATACCTACTTAATAATATATATATAATACTAAATGTTTAAATTATTATACATCTAGATAAAAGTTTACATTTAGAAATCCTACTGGTATATACTAGTTACAGTTTGACTAATAATAATTATAATTATTTCAGTAAATTTAATTTACTAGTATCCTAACTACATGATACACATACATAACCTTATTTTTTTTTTTTGAATGTGTTAGTACTAGTAGTTTTAATTTTATTAGTTTATTTTTAGTCTAGACTAAGATGGACTGGCTAAGACTTTTACTCATTAATTCTCTAGCTAACATCTTTTTTACACATAGTTGCATTTATTTTAGCATTCATTTTATTATAAGCTATTCTACCTTTAAGTCTTAAACTAATTTTGTCCTTGGTTAGGTTGCTTAAGCAACAATCTTACCTTAATCTGCTGCGCTAATTTTTGCTTTAGTAAAATCCTCATGTTTATGCTTTACCTTAATAATTAAGCTAATTAATTATTTAGTTGAAGCTATGTATACTTTGTTAAACATATTATTCATATTACCTAGTTTTAGTTCACTCATTTTCAGGCATATGAATATATCCTAAATTACATCCAGTTATTATTAATACGTTCACAACTTTCATTCCATAGTACTTACCATGTGATATAAATGCCTTTTCTTTCCGTATAAGCCTTTTTATATTTATAGGAAAGCTACTTTATAGTTTCCTGCTAATTGTCTATTTGTAATGTCTAAAATTAAATAGAGTTTTTAGCATATAGTGTTGTGTAAATTTCAAATTATTATGAAAAAAGGCCTATTTTTGACCTAAGAAGTATTGAGGGAAGAATCTACATTCTTCTAAAATAATCAAACTAATATGTTTAATAAATATTATAAATTAAACTGGTTTTGATACTAATTAAAACAGAAGTTGCAAAATAACTTGTTAAATTGGTGAATAAATAATAGTTTTACCTTATAAGTCTTAAATCTTCTTAGATTTATACAACAAACAAAATTATCGTTTATTTTTATTGGATTAATATAATGGGGAGCAAGATACGGAAATTTTTGTGTATAATTAAAATTATTAACTTAATTCATGGTTAATATAAAAAAGGCCAAACTTAAAAATACTAGCTTAATGCCATTATCTTGATTAATTTAAAGCTAGAACATTTATATTTCCACTGATACTATCTCTTTTAATTTTAAACTATGCTACAGTATATAGAAAATAAGTAATAGATATTCCCAATATATAAGGAAACATCTTAACTTATCTACATACTTATATTTTTAACTAGAAATTAAGAGTTAAGATAATAAATAAAAGTTAAATTAAGGATAACGAACTTAAATAACGTTCTTATTAAAAATATACTTTACCTGTTAATTTAAAAAATCTTGAGCAATAAAGGACTTGAACCTTTAACATTTTGTGTGTAAAACAAACGTTCTACCTATTGAACTAATTTCTCTATAATCTTCCTATTTTATAGTTGTAACGATAGTCCCTACTATTATTTTTTTTTTATTAAAATTTACAATACTAATATTTTCTTCCAGTATACATAGTTTACGTACTGATTTTATAACCTTAAAAGTTGTTATTAAATTAAATGTGATTTTTCTTTCATTAAATCACATGTTTTACAGTACAGAAATAAGTATAATCTGCTAATTTTGTATAAGACTATTAGTAAATAATAGTATTACTCATTCTGATATTAATTATAATTTTTATACTTTTAATCTAATTACTTATGTATTACCTTTTTCTACTAATTTACCCTAACCTAAATAATATTGAATCACTTTAAATAATAATAAATCTTTAATGCTGCTATGCTAGCTCCGTACGTAGTACAAGACTAAACCCTGCTGTTATTTAATGACCTATTTTATTTCTATTCTCTCTTTTCTTATATTGAGAATGAAACATCATACAGCATCTCTAAATCCTATTAACTATTTCGGACTAATCTCAAATTTATTTAATGTAGATACTATTAGAACACTTATTTCTATTAAAGTACTAGTAGAAAAAGATATTGATGGTTTTTTATTCATTACACTAATACTCATTATTATTTACTATTCTTTTTACCAAAGCGCACAAACGTTTTTATTAAAAATAGGATTTATTCGCCACAGGACCGAGTCCAGATTTATGTGTGAAAAGTAAATAATTTACCCTTCCCGCCCTAATTACATTATATAAAATTTTTATATAATTTTCAATATAGACTGCTTATTTCATAGAAGCCAACCTTTATTTTTATTATTTGAACTTTTTTTAGCTAGCGCACTCCAAATTCTGTATAATAATGATATATCTTTATTTTTTATAGTAAATGCTAGAATTATAAATTAACCTATTTTATACTTATTATTTTTACCATTAGATATTGAAATTAATGATTCACCATCAAAAAATCCTGTTACTTAGTTAGTAAATAAATTAACAATTATTTTAGTATCAATACTATAGAATCTTTTATTAGTAATTGATGATTATATGTTGTTTTTCTAACCTGGTAGAATAAATGGATAGCGGTCTTATTTATATTATATTTATTGCATATCACTATCTTTATTTAATGTTATTATTATAGCTCCTATCATTGCTAATAATAAAATAATACTAGCTATAAATAATCATATATTATATGAAGTATATAATATATTTCCTATTGTAGAGATATGACTTATTTCTGTCATATTTCCATCTCAATTATTACCAGTTACAAACATAACATTACCTGAATTTACATCTACAATTTTATTTTCGTATAATCCTCCGCTAGCTATAATATCTTTATATTTACTCGTAGGTAAATAATACATTATATTACTTATTTTACTATTATAACTATATATTATAGCCACATAGTAAGGTAATATTCGAAATAATGCATAATTTAATAATATTGTTACAAATAATGCTAAAGGAATACTATTTAAATTATTACTTTGTAATTCACTTGTTCTTATATTAATTAACATCAGAATAAATAAAAATAATATAGATCAATTCTAATTAACTTAAGATAAAATTAGCGATCCATAAATCCTAATCTTATCAAGGAGTTATTATCCTACGTGTTTATAGTCATCGTATTATATAAATAATTACGGATTATCCTTCCTCCCTATAATGATTAAATCATTTATTATAGAATTCGACTGTACATTTGAACAGGTATTACAACCTAACCCCGGTGATCCAGTCTGTAGCGACATTTACAACTGCCGACGGTCTTTAATCAGGATATTATTGACCGTTTTCACTTAATTTTTTTTTACAAGTATGGAATAATACGGTTGTAACCTTCTTTCTAAACCTATGGTTTTAATTCTTCTATTTTTCTTTTATTCTACTATATTCATAATAATCTTAGGACTTTTGTCTATTGACGAATATTGGATATAACTAAGAATAAAAAACTGCCACTCTTCTTACTTTGTTACCTTTAATGTTAATGAAATCTCCATTTAAAGGCAAGGAATCTAAATGTTTTTTTACTGTTCTAAATTCTACATTTAAAATTTCAGCTGCCTCATTTAAAGTAGAAGCTAACTTTATTTCATTACTATTTTTAACTATTTCATATACACAATTAGTTCAACGTCTATTTAATTCTTTTCTTGTCGAATTGTCCAACTGACGACCATCATATAAATGTATAATAGTAGATTTTGCATTTATTATTGTATCTAGATTTTCCTTGGATAAACTAGAAATCTTTTGACTATCGGAATTACTAGATAATCTATAGTTATTCATAGTATAAGATAATTTTAAAATTAATGATTTAATTTCTTCATTTCTATAAGCTCCATTGTAAATAGCAGTAGATATAATTTTAAAATCATTGAAATCTTTACTTTTTTTAGTAACAAATGTCATATTTTCTAAAAAAGGTATAAAATATTTTGTTAAAATATTAGTACTTGAAACTTTAAGTTTTATTTCTGATTTAAGATTGTTTTTACGTTTACTTTCTATGATGGCTATAGCTGATGAATTTTTTAATTTAAATATAGAATACTTATCAAATCCTAAATTATTTTCTAGATATTCTTTTATTTTTTCTACAACAGGAAGTTGTACTTTAGTAAGGCTAAGATTAAAAATGGGTTGAAATTTACTTCTATCTAAATGGAATGAACCTTCAGCTTCTATAAGCCCTAATAATCAATAACGACAAATTACTATTTTATGCTCACTAGGAAAATTAAAGTCGATACGTTTACTGTTCATTCCATTTTTTAAAATTAACAATTGATCAATCAAAATTCTTTTATCTATTTCATTATTTCCATAGTATAAAAGAAAACCTTTTTTAAAATCTAAATAATCAAGGTATTTACTTGTGTTTAAATTATATTTATCAAATATAAATATGAGTTTTTGAATTTCTTTACGATGTGTAACAGTAAATTTACAACTATTACCATACACTGCTACTTCATTACCTATATTTAATTTACTTTTTATATAATTTAAAGTATTTAGATCATCAATATGCAATTCAATAATAAATCTAAAATTAGCTCCTGAAATATTACCCTTTTTGTCTTTTTGATATACTATTGTAAAATTAGATTCCCCGTCTGAAAATCCTACAAATCATTTAAGAAATTCTTCATCCTTTTTATCAGAGTGAGAAAGAGTGGAATAAAATTTATAATCATTTAGATAATACTTTACCCTATTTTTATCCAGCTTAGAGTAAAATATTGGACTACTTGAGCTTATATAAAAATAATTATCCTTAATTACCACCATTTGGAAAAATTTAATTAGAATTAAACGTACCTTGTAAAGTTGGATTTTTACCAACCCGGCTATATTAAGAGCTTGCGCCCCACAAACCGCCCCTATATACACAATTAAATAGGAAAACCCTATAAAGGTTAATCCTGTTAGTATTAAATAAACAGAAATTGATGCAAACAATCCTATTAAAGACATAAGAGATGCTATAGGATTTTTATTAATTATTACAGCTATACCAAACAATAATGCTATTATACTCAAAACATCTAGATATTCTACCGAATATCCGTTAGATATTATATCATAAATTGACAATAATTGATTCATTCTTTCTTTTGCTTAACCTAAATCTAGGAAAATTAATTTAAATTGAATAATATATATAGCTGATTTTCGTTAAGCACTTCACGAATACGGATAATCAGATTTGAACTGACACACGCCGAGTGGAAATCGGTAAGTCTACCTTTAACCTATATCCGTTTTAGAGTAAATTATTCTCTACAATATCTTTTTATACTAAGATCCTCAGTAGTACATTGAAACATATAAAAATAGCCACACAACATCCACAAAATGTCAGTATAATATTCCACCTTCATAACCAAGATGATGGTGATCTGTTAAGTGATATGCCAATATTCTTCATAAACCTACAGCTAAGAAGATTGTTCCTATAATTACATGGACAAAAATATTATCAATAATTTTCATTATTGTTTAGACTATGTAATCTTATTAGTACTTATCAAACTAACGATAATTAATAAGTAGAGTTTTACGCCATTCTTTTACTCAAAATATATTCTTTTAAGTAACATAATATTTATTAGCTAGTCGTTGAACCTTTATATACTGATTTTCAATATATACTTGGTAGCAAGTTGTCTTAGTAAAGATATTCTTGCTTTCAACTCTATTATTTTTTTTATATATAATTTAATTTAATACAAAAGTATAATATTTGCAGGATTTTCCTGAATATATACATTCTCTAATACACTTTCTAGAAATATTTAAGTCTCTTGCACATTCAGATATACTATTATATATTTTCATATGATTATCTTTCATTGCTACAATTTTAGTTGCTTCACTTATTAATTTATCAGTATTTCTATAATATCTTCTATTTTTTTTTATTTCATAAGGGCTTTCTTTTAAATAAAGCTCAGATATCAAAGCCTCTATTTTTTCTATAGAAATACGTTCTTTATTAAGAAGTAAACTACTATTAGTAATCAATCTATACTTGTTTATATGTAATTTTATAGCATCAAATATATATTTACCTTCTAATGTAGTATGATAACCTTTATAGTACATATCTACTAGTTTTAACCATAATAAGAAATCTTTAGATTTTAACGTTTTTAATATAACATTATTATCATAATAAATTAAAGGAATCAAGTTTTCTTTTAATTCTGTGATTTTATTTATCTCTAAAATTATAGTAGGGTTTCTTTCTATTCTACTAGAAGTATATAAAACTTTACCTGTGTTTAAGAAATCTCTTATCTTATTATACAATTCCAATTCTTTTATATGATTTTCTAATTTAAATCTTGGTATATACTTATTAGTTGAAAAAGTGGCTTCCCCATCAATAAATCCAGCTAATCAAAACTTTGTTATGGTTATTTTATCATTTATAGAATTAGGTATTCATTTTCCTGACATATTTTGCATTTCTTTTTGAAGCTTTATAATTTCTAATTTATTTATGTCAGATAAATTCTTATTATCTCTTTTTAATTCTACTGCTTTTACAAACAAATTATAATGATGGTATTTAGAACTATTTAAATTAACATAGTTAAATATAGGAATTATTACATAAAGTAAAGAATTCAAATCATTAACAAAATAATTAACTTTATTTTTTGATCTAGAAATATGCCCACATTTTAATGTATTCATAATATATTCTAACACATGAATGTCATCTTCATGAAGACCTATCTGAAATGTAAATTGAACGTATTTAAATGTATTTTCTTTTAAATCTGTAAGCTTAATGTTAAAATTTCCCTCTGCATCAGTAAATCCCGTAAATCATTCTATAAATTGCTTATCTAAAAAATAACTATCATTAGAGTTAGGTAAATTAATTAATAATTTATCGCCGGAACATTGCATAGAATAAACAGGAGTATTACTTATACAAGATTCTTTTGTATTAAATAATATATATGTAAAAAGGGCTACACATATTAACCCATGGAACCCTGTTCCAAAGAAGAAACATGTACCAAATACACCGTCACTTATAGTAAATGAAGAAACATTATATTCTATTCCTTGAACAAAAAGTGTTACATGTTATGTTTTATAACATTTTCAATAATTTTCATTATTGCTCAGACTATTTCTTATCTGTAATAATATTGCTATATACACATCAAAGTTTTAAAATATATAAATATAAAGATCACTTAATTAAGCAAAGTTACCCTAGTTATACAAGCCAAGTGTAAAACCTTTATATCTATATATGAGTCGTTGAACCTATCTTATTATAAATCATATGTAACTATAAATAAGATTAGGCTGCATATAATCTTGAAATTAATTAATATTAACCATTATTAATATTAATTTGTTAATATTAATAAAATTTATAAGAGTTCCATGCAATCTACTTAGTTAAAATACCTAAAAATATATAATATCTCGCCCTGCAGAGCAGGGCAAGTTGCAGCTCCTTTACGCAGCGACTAATTATTTATATATACTTTTAAATAAAAGCCTTCAGAATTTACTTTTTTGTTTTATTGTTTATATAGAAGTAAGTATTAATAGCTAATTAATCTCTCTACTTCTATTCATACCTGACTTTAAAGAATTTATCTTTTTAATACCTTCGGGAGTTAAATGATCTTTAACGGCTATAATATCTGATACTTTAATAAAATCTAAATAATCTCTAAACTTTATACCTTGTAAAGGATATTTTTGAAAAAAAGGAATTATTTTATCTTTAATATCACTAAATTTATTTACACGATAATTGACTTCATTTGGTCTATTTAAAGGTTTCTCAATCTTTCCACACCCTAATAAATCAATAAATTTTGTTAATAAAACTTCATCTCTCGCATGTTGAGTAATAGAGAAAACTAAAGTAACACTATAACCAGTTGTATATTTTTTATTTATTAATGATTTTACATAAAAATAACCCTCTCCATCTACAAATCCTGCTAATCAGTTTAGATCTTTAATGTCATGTGTATCAATCACTAAACGTGGTACACATTTAAGATTAGGGAAATTAATTTTTAATTTATCAGACAACATTCTATTCATAGATCCCTTGATACTCATAAGCTCATACATACCTTCAAAACTAGAGCGTGCTTTACCTGTTAAAAGTAAATTTATAGCTTCTTTAAATAAGAGATAATCTGCTCTTTTTTGAGTCAATAAAGGGTATTTATCAAAATGAGGTATAATTTTTTTAGCCATATCCTTAGCGGATTGAACACTATAGCTTACCTTATTTCTATCTGCATACTCATTAATTGTACCTATCCCAAAAAAAGTATGAATTTTTCTTAGTAATAAGATATCTCTATTATGTAACTCTATTTTAAATTCAGGTGTAACATTATACCCTGAACGTGTTGAACTACTCCTTGATACTTTAAGACTAAAACTACCTTCACCATCTGTAAAACCTGTTACTCAATAAGGAGATAAGGTTGAATTTTTTAAACCCGTACTATAAAATCTTTTACCAGTTTTAGCAGCTAAAGATTGTAAATCCCTATTCAAGGGAGTAAAACAGGATACAAGCCCAAGTCTATCTCGATATTCAATATTAAAAATGTTATAACCACTTAAAAATAATATGTAAACAATATATTCTATAACACTTAAAACAAAAAAAGTAAACTCATGGGGAAGAAAGCAAGTGAATACTAATGCTAATAATACTGTAAATATTGTACCGTATATAGCTCCTTTTCTATCACCTTTGATTAAAGAATGAACTAAGAACAACGCATCCTACCTTAGGATACAATTGCCTCTTTCCCGAACCCAGCGGGATACTTTCGTATCACTAGGCTCTCCATGAAAAATATTACTTATACTTTCGAATTCTTACTCCTATGATGATCCATATGACATACTCTACATAGTGGAATCTGCTTTCTACGTCTACGTACCATAAGTTTATCTAGAAGATTTAATTTAGGGTTAAGATCCTTCATATATCTTATATGATGCATTTCCACTCTATACTCAGAACCACAATTAGCACATTCCAAGTTATCAAGGGTAGATAAGGAAACAGATCCATATAACCCTTTGATAATTGGACTGCAATCAGTTAAAAACTTCATCGTGATTTTGTAACTGGGTATTAAGAAACCATATGTTTTAGTTTTCTTAGGATCCTTACTATCCTTCTGAGTTATAGCCAAATTGGGCCCAAATTTTCTATAGGCTTTTGCCATAGTACCTAGGGAGTGTTTGGCAGCCAATAACTTGGCACAAGACTGTTTCAAGTGATATCCTACTACACTGACTACTCTAGGATAATTATGTGCAAATTTATAGTAATTAAGATACCCTCTGAATACCGAGTTATACAGATGTATAATCTGACGATGTTCTAAGGTCATTCAAACAAATTTTGGGCAAGATATATTGTTTTTCATGAAGTCTGCGTCTTGCAGCTTTTTCACGATTCTCTGGATGGGAGCCTCTAATCTTAACTTCTTTGAATTTCTTTTCAGAATTAGATTATGACTCGGTCTAGAGTAACTATATTCTCTCCCTCTTTTGAGGATTGTACCTAAGAATAGCACTTCAGAGGTATTCAAATTTGTGATATTTGTTTTAGACTCACTTAGAGTTAAACCTATGTCAGTTAGACATTCTTTTACTTTGACAAGTATAGTCTTTGTTTCCGTCAGGGTTCCTTTAACTCCAATGATTCAGTCATCCGCATATCTGACATATGAGATTTTCTTGAAACTAGGGTCGCTAAAGTCACTTGAGGGTAAGAGTTTACTTTCCTTGGCTAACTTCTTAACTAGTTCCATATCGCCCTTCTTCTTAGCCCTTGAAATCCTACTGTGATAGGTGTGGGCGTAAGCGGTGAGCTTGGATTTAGATCCAGCATCGAATTTATCCTTTAGTTTGGCTACCTCCACATCTAGTTGAGACATGAAGATATTGGCTAAAATTGGACTAACGATTGATCCCTGAGGAGTTCCAACTATATTATGTTGATATTCTCTGAACTTGTAGTAACCCGTTTTCAGAGCTTTTCATATTAATCTAGTGAATCTTCTATCAAGAATTTTTCGTTCGATGATTTCCATTAGCTTTGAGTGATTTATAGAGTCGAAACATTTTGAGATATCTCCCTCAATCACTCATACAGATGGTTGAAAGTCTTGCTTTACAGCTTTTAATGCTGTATGGCAACCCCTCCTAGGTCTAAAACCATGACTACTATTTAGAAAAGTGGGTTCGAATACTGCCTCGAGGATCATTCTGATAGCCTCTTGTACAATTTTATCTCTGGGAGATGCAATAGTTAGAGGTCTAGTGCCACCAGAAGCTTTTGGGATTTGTATCCTTCTAGCCGGTTTGAATTGGAAAGACTCATTCTTTAGCTTTTCAGCTATTTCCTGAAGCACTTCTATGGACATACCGTCTAATGTTTCCGGTTTAACACCAGGGGTCATTTGACCTGGTTTACTCTTTAGTTTTTCGTAAGCAATAACTAAAATTTCCGTATCACAAAGCAATTTGTATAAATTTCTGTCGATTGGTTTGGAGACAAAATTTTGAGATCTTATATATAAGTCCTTTAACTTCTTCATTACATTAGACTCTAAATCTGTAGCACTTCCTGTACTGTAACTACGACAGCTAAAGGCATTTTTCACTGCAACCCTTCCCCTTATATCTACAGTGTTACCTATAGTTTTGAGTACTATGGTTGCTCTGTTACCATAGGAATTACTTCCCTTAGGCAATCCGGGAGTTGCTGTATGTATTCATTCACTTTCCTTAGGTTGTCCACTCTTGTTCTTGATTATGTTTCTTACATAACTCGTGAAGACCTCTCATTTCTGTTTGCCACCATTCAATAAACAGAAGGTTTCAAGTGTCCCAACCCTTCCAAGACAATTCCCTTTGCGTGAGGACGATGAACAATGGATTTCAAGCAATCAAGCCTTAACCTTAGAAAGAACAGTCTCAATTACGTCTAGATATAGAAGGTTTAATCAGGACTTAATCTTTGCATGAGATGCTATGTTCAGTATTGGGTTTTCCCCTCTACCTAACTCATGGACTGCATATATGTGTGAGAAATATATATCTTTTAATAAAGATGTGATACACGAGCACTGCCCGCGCACATGGTGAGCAAAAGTAATTGTTGCACCACTAGATAATAATATTCAACTTTAATTAACTAAGATAGCTTAGATATGTACTAATACTATCAGAAGATTTCTAACCCTGTGTTAAGGGTAACTCCGCTGTGTGTAGCATGGAATTATCCTCTCTTCTTACGATATCACACTCGTTATAAAGCTCGACTGTACATTTGGACAGACATTTCAGCCTAACCCCGGTGAACCAGTCTGTAGCGACATTTACAACTGCCGAAGGTCTTTGAGATGGATCTCATTAACCTTTTCACCTAATTTTTCTATATATTCTTGGAATAATTTCGGTTGTAACCTTCTTTTTATTCCTTTTTATCTATTTTTTAATTGCTAGCTTACGCTGGAGAAATACTCCTATTCTTTTTATTTTATTACCTTTATATTCTATACTATCTCCTTGATTATCAAATTGTCTTTTTAAAGTATTAAACCCTATACCTAATTCTTTAGCAGAATCTGCTAAATTAGCCTTTATTAAGATTTCACCTGAAGATTTTTTTATTTCATAAATACTACTACTTGATCTATTGTTAATTAATTTTTTTGTTTCAATATCTACTTCTAATCCATCATTAAGATATTTAACTCTAGCTTTAGCATTAATTATTTCATTTATTTCAGATAAACTTATTGGTTCAACTTTTCCTAAATAAGTTGATAATCTAGAATTATTCATAGTATACGATAATTTAATTATTAAATTTTTTATATATTTTACTCTATGAGCTCCAATATAAATAGCTTTACATATAATTTTAAAATCATTAAAATCTAAACCTTTTTTTGATATAAATTTACATTCATTTAAATAAGGTATAAAATAATTATTTAAAACATGTTTGTTTATTATTGTTAATGTAGCTAAAGGTTTGCTATTATTTACTGCCTTATTTTTACCTATATAAATAATAGAAGACAAATTTAATTTTTGTATTGAAAACTGATCAAATCCTAAATTATTTTCTAAATAATTTTTTATTTCTATTAAAAGAGCTAATTGACTTTCTGTTAATTTTATTGAAAATACAGGTTCAAGAGTTCTTCTATAAATACTAAATGAACCATCTCCCTCTAAAAATCCTAAAAGTCAACTTTTAGATATATTAATTTGTGATAATTCAAAGTTAGTTCTTTGAGTATTCATCCTACTTTTTAATTCTAATATCTTATTAATTAACTCTTTAGATAGATTAGTTCTATCATTATATAAATAAAAAGCTTTTTTTAAATCTAAATAATCTAATCTTTTACTAGAATTAAGAGTATAAATATCAAAAATAGATATTATTTTTAAGATATCCTCTTTTCTTGTTACAATATAATAACAATTAGTTTTATATGCATAAACAGAACCAAATCCTAATTTATCTTTAATATAATTTAAAACAGGTAAGTCGTCTGTGTGTAAACCAATTGTAAACTTAAAATTAAAACCTTTAGGTAAAGTCACAATTAAAAAATTTCCTTCAGCATCTGTAAATCCTGAAAATCATTTATAAAATTCTTTATTATTTTCAATTTTAATAGTACTATAATATTTAATTAAAGGTTTTCATAAGATGGATGAAATTACTACTAACCTTATGGGTACAAGCACCGAATACAAGAATCAAATTACAAAGAATGGCTGATTATTAGATAAATTTAATATATAGAGTGGGATTTGTACCCACACAGCCACATTAATATTAATAATGACACTTAAAACTGTATTTAATAAAGGTAACTCGAAGGGATTAATAGGTTCTATTCCCATAGGAGGTCATTGAGCACCTAATTCTACTGTAGGTGTTAATGCGCTATGAAAGAATGCTCAGAAAATAGCCACGAAGAATAAAGCTTCAGACACTATAAATAATATTACACCTAAGTTTAATCCTTTTTGAACAGCGAGGGTATGATTACCTAGATAAGTCAAAAATAAAATGTATTTATTGGACTATATCTTAATTAATAGGTTATAATGAACGTATTAACTTTTAACGTTTAGTCTCTGAAGGTACTAAAAGATAATTCTCGATCTCTTAGTTCCCTGCTGATTATCCTTTAATAAGGGTTTCCAGCAATTGGTTAAATTTATAGAAGGCACTTACATCATTATAATTTATTTATTTATTAAAGCTCTGATTTTTAATCTTCCTTCTTCAGAAAGATGTTCTTTAGATATGATCATATTATATACAATTTTTCATTTATTATAATCATTAAGCTTATCACCAATTAAAGGATATTTATCAAAATAATTAATAACAATATTTATATTATCAATAGAAGAAACATACAAAGATAACATTTCACCTGTTTTACTTTTATAAGTAGTCAAATTACAAGATAACGATAAAGCTAATTCTTCCATAAAAGGTTTCATATCTGAAGATGTAGGTTTATCATATGCACGTTGGTCTAACCTAAACCTAAGTGAAAGACTTTCACTTACAGATCTCTTACGAGTTTCTGATTTATTTTTATTTTCTACATATTTAATACCAAAATGTCCATCTGCTTCTGTGAAACCTGTGAATCTACTATTTTCTAAATAATTACTATTATCTAAGTGACTTTCAGGTATATTTAAATCATATTTAGCCTTAATGAACTTAATTAAGTCATTAAATCTTTTATTTTTAGGTGTTCTTAACTTTCCATGAATTAAGTTTATAATGTATATAATACTTTTCATATCTCCTATAATATAACGTATTATATTATCACCTGAAGATTGGAAACGCCCTATATTACCTAATTCAGATTGGAGAAAGCTATACATACCTAAATTATCTTTATGAGAAGTAAATACTATTCTAGGGTTAAGGACTCTATTTAAAGTAGTATTACCTAAAGAAGGTAATGAAATATGCCCATCTCCTTCTAAAAGACCAGCTAAATAATGACCTAAATCATTATCTTTATTGAAAACTGTAATATTATTATTGTTTTTATATTGAATTAATGTCTCATTAATGTTATCCCTTGAAATAGCTTTTGCTATATTTAAATTATAATGACAAATGACTGGTGTACCTTCTGAGATTACATCTCTAAATCATAAAGTCATTGAAACTACTACAGTAATTAAAGCCACGTAGAAGAATATATAACTGTTATTAAAAAGATGCATAGATAATGCAGCATTTACTGTTAAAGTAAATAATGATATACTTGTATATAAAGGCCATGGAGAAGGTGACACTAAATGAAAAGGATGATCTTGAAAATTACTTCTTACTAAATTTGTCATTTATATAAATAATAAAAATACAGCTTCATACATTAATTCAAAAGCCTCTAAGATGAATCGAACATCTATAAACGTTATTAACAGTAACGCGCTTTACCTTTAAGCTATAAAGGCTTCGGAAAAGAGGTGATTCGAACACCTAAATCTAAAAAGAAACCACTTAGCAAATGGCTTGCCTTACCTATAGCAACCTTTCCTTATTTAGATTCTAATTAAAATGAAATCAAGCCAATATATACGAGATTTAATTTATTCTTAACCTATATTTTTTTTTTATATCTAGCTTTATTCATTATAAATTAATTTAATTTGTTTTAATTCCTCATTTATAAATTAAGCTCTTATAAAACCAGTTCTACATAAGAACAACTTTATTCCCTTTATCTCATTTATTATTTTTCGAATTAGATCGGAATCGAACCGATATCTATTATCGTGACAGGATAATCCTTTACCTATTAAGTTACTAATTCAAATAAATAGGAGACAAGAGATTCGAACTCTTAAAAGCAATAGCTAATGAGTTTACAGCTCAACCCTTCTTACCAATAAAGGAACTCTCCTTAAATAATATAGATCATTATATATTAATTTAAGATTAATATATAATATTACATATTAAAATAATGTTAATAATAAATCATTCCCGTGCAACTTCCACTACACGAACCGTATTTCGACTTAACACTAATTAGAGCCACGCATACGAAGATTCCTAATAATAGACACAAAACCTACATGTTTTATTTACTAATTACTAAGAAAGCAAACTTATTGCGCATGCTCCTTTCAGCATGTGACGAGTGGTTAGTACCAATCCAAGGTTAATTCACCGTGACATGGTGAGTAGGGTAAGAATGATCGGTCTGATATCTAAGATACCAGATTCTCAATGAATTTGAGTCTTACATTGGATACCTGATCCTCTCCCCTCCAAACCGTACGTGAAAGTTTCCCCTCATACGGCTTTCCACCTAATTATATTAGATATAATAACACATCAAGCTATACTCGATATATTTCATAGTCGAGAGTTATCTATGTGTTTCAAGGAGGTTGTAGCCATCCCTAGTCAGTCTGAGATCCTCTTATACACACTAGCTATCCTCTTTTTCTCTTGCTGACAGATCTAGACTCTTCCAATGTATCGTTTATTCTTATACCGCATCCACGGTGTGGTAATTCACTTTTAGATTAGGCTGGAGCGCCTTCCCTGTTACAGTACTATGACTCCTCCGACTCCTTAGCCATCGCTGGCCTTAGGCCTCCCGTAATTCAGCCTATTTCGTCTTGTACTCCTCCTTAGGTTGTCCTTTCGTTGGGTTGTCGATTTTCTTAAATCTAGGCTTCCCAGGAATTCTATATTCATCCCGTGAACCGTGATGAATATCTGGAAATACAGCTCTTACCACGCTTAACTGTACAAGAGTAACAGCTTGGCCTCAACTAGACTTTGGGCAGTGTAGCTCTAACCATAGAGGAGAGGTCTTGCATAGATGTACAATCGCGTAGTTATATACATCCCACACTTTAATATGCATGCTAAGTTCAGCCTTGCGTTTCCGTTCGACCTAAGCATATCGACCTGAGGATATTGAATTCAGTCCTCGGTAATTTAATTACCATTACGAAATTACCGCTTAACGGCGCACTTCACGATTACTAGTAATTACTTATTCATGTAGTCGAATTTCAGACTACAATCCTTCTTATATCCTATTTTTTGAGATTAGCTTCAATTCACATTTTTGCATCTCTTTGTGTAGGCATATGTGGCACGTCTATAGCCCACAATATTAGGGCCATGATGACTTGTCTTTGTCCCCTTTTTTTTTTCCCCATATCAAGAAAAAATCTGCTCTATCGAAAAAAATTATAAAATAAAGCCAGGGATTTCGTTAATTTCATGGAAACCACAGCTTCACAACATTAACTGAAAACAGCCGTGCAACTCCTGTAATATAATAATATTATACAAATTGTGGTAAGGTTTTTCGTGGGTCATCGAATTAAACAGTCAAGATAGGTAGGTCCTCTCGAACTTTCCCCCTTAAAGAACCGTACGTGCAACTTTCATCGCATACGGCTCAAGCAAAAATTTTCTACAGGAGCCATCGCCCCAAACATAATTTCAGATATAATCTAACATACTACCTTAATTATGTCAAATTTCACCCTTGTCAAGTCAGCTATATTAAGATTTTTAAATCTTAATAAATATATATTATATTATTTAGTTTAACATAAGTTTCCCTCTTTTTAAGAGACCTAGTACATACTAGAATTCAATACATATTTTATTTTATATAATAATCGTAATTAGTAAAAATCATGTAATTTATATTAAACTATTCATAGAATAATATTACGCTTTTAATATTAAGATTAAATTCTACTCCCTTTTAGTCTTCATAGAGTTTTTTATATCTACTATCTTAGTCTACCCCTCTTCAGTTAAATGACCCTTAATTAGCATTATTTCATATACTCTTATAAAATCTAAACAATCGTTTGATTTATGACCTATTAAAGGGTAGTTTTTTCAATATGGTATCATATATTTATTGAAATCATTAAATGATGTTACTACAAAATCACAAGCATCTACCGATTTTCTTGTTTCTACTCTACCACATTCTAATAATCTAGATATATTTTTCTGCGCAAGCTAGTACTTTATCTCTAGAGTGCTGCGTAATTATAAATGCCAATTGAACAGCATGATTTAATTTAGATCTAGGTGAATTATATACCCTTACAAAAAAAAACACGATTCTCCTTCCATAAATCCCACTAATCAGTTCTTATTAGGAATACCAGTCTCAACTGACAATCTAGTTAACGATTTTACTGTTAAAAATTCATTCTTCAATTTGTTAGATAATCCTAGATTCATCATTGTTTTTATACTTAGTATTTAATTTAACCCTTCTGTAGTTAAATGGGTTTTCTTGCACTAGTTCTATTATTTTACACATTAATAAAAAGTCTACTCTCTTTTGTGTAGTGTAAATTTATTAAAGTGGGGTATCACATTATTAATTAATACATCTAAATTAGATACTCTTAATTTTAATGTGTTATCCTTTTTATTATAATATAAACTTTTGTCAATCCCTAATACTTGCTTCATAGTTTCTAGTAGTTCTTTATCTTTTTGATTTAAAGCTATTTCGAAATAAATTAGAATTGAATAACCTATTATACTAGATTCTTTTCTAACGAGAGTTACACCGAAACTTCCTTCTGCTATTTTTTTTTTATAAAAAAAAAATACTACTAAACCGCTTATATATAAAAATAGACGATTATTTATATTATTTTGTGGTACTAAAGTACTAAATCATTTTAGATTTTTCTACGAAGTACGAAGTACGAAGTACAAAGTATTCCAGCTCATTTTTGCTTATATATAAATATTTAAATAACTAAATACTTGTAAATAATAAGAAATTTATTCTTTTACAAAAAAAATTATAATATATATCTTTATCTATTATTTAGATTTACTTCAATTGAAATCCAAATAAAGCATTTGCTTTTTAACAAATCCTCTCCCCTTTATCGGATATAACAATTTCAACTAAGAAAGTCTTATATATTACCTCTTTAATATATATAGTATATTACTGAAGATAAAGGGGTTACCAAGTTCAGATATTAGCACAATTTATGTAAGACTTAGGAAATTAGCTTTACTTCAACGGAAATATGGTTTCTCTAATAGATTAGTATGTCGAACCTATCACCTTCCTTTGTGCACTAGTATTAAAGCGTCGTAGCTAATTTCGCTTTCGCTTTCCATATCTTACTTACACTAGCTCCAGGTAATATAGAAAAAGTATCTACATTAACATTCCCATTTAAGAGAGGCTACATTGTCTTTACAGCTTTACACAAATCATTGCTAATTTGCATGTGTAAATAGTGTTAGGTAGAGAAAATACCAAACGGAATCACACCGTATTACTAATACCCGCTTCTTGTCGCACACATACTTCACTACTGGTGTTAGAAACGGTCTAGTGATTTCAGTTCCTGCGTTGCCACATTACTCTTGAGGTGGAATGCTTACATTTTCATTTATAGACCAAATCAAATATTAATCTAACCTATAGCATTCATCGTTTACTGCTTAGACTACTAGGGTCTCTAATCCTATTTGTTATCTAAGCCTTCGTCCTTCAACGTTAGTTTTTAGATAAAGGAATGCCTTCGCCTTTACGGAGTCCCTTTGGTATCACAGATATTTCATCTCTTACTCCTTAAGTACTTCCCTCTTACTTAAAACTCTAGTCAAGTATTAGCATTATAGAAGTTATATTGACTGTCTAGGTACCCTTTAAACCCAATTAAGATGAATAACACTAGTCTCTCACGTATTACCGCGACTGCTGGCACGTAAATTAGTCAAGACACTATATATATACTGTCATTATCTATATATAAACAAAGTTTCATTTCTTACTTAATTCAATCCCTTCTATAAACCTAAATGATGAAAAAAAAAATCTTATTATTTTAAGGTAATGGACTACTAATTAAAATTAATCTTAATTAATTTTTTGGTGGTTTATTAGGACTTACCACTTCTCCAAGTTGCCAGTTCAGCCATTAGGCCATTGACCAAGATTCCTCACTGCTGTACTAAATTGCATTGGGGTTTTTTCAGACCCAATGTGGTCGATCAACCTCTCAGATTCGACTACGAAAGTTTAAGGCTAGTTAAGCCATCACCTTGACTACTACCTATTCCGAAAACATTTATTATCCTCTTAAAGCGGGTTATTACCTGCCCTTTATTTATTATGAAGAATTTATCTCCACTTTAAGGCCGGCTAAGAATATCTTAATACTCACCTGTACACCACTTTTTAATTTTTTGTCTTATTGCAGGAGCAATACTCTAACTTTAAATTAAAACGTATGATTAGCATGTGTCAAGCACTTGAACAGCGTTCAATCAGAGCCATCACCAAACTCAACTTTTATTTTAATATATCCATAAGACACCCACACCACCTCACTACCAGTTCTTTATTTTAAAAACAAGGAGATAAATAAACTATATAATGTTCCATCTATAAGTACTTTTCTAATTTAAACTTCTTAATTGTTCGCTATTTTCTATTGAATATTTAACTATTCATTTAAAATTTCTACTATAATTTATAAATTTCATTATTCATCCTAATGATAAGCTTTTATTGTTAATATAATTTTCCTAATTTTACTTATTACTCTCACTTGTAAATTTTATAATTATATTAACATATATTTAATATATCTTTTATAAATGTAAATTAAGAGGATAAATTTTTATCCTTATATTTTATTTGAACCCTCTTTTTAATAATACTTCAAATATTTAATAAATTAAATATTATATCTAGATTTACTCATAGAATTTATACAACATTCCAATTTACTAAGAATATTTACGGTTGAATTATTAATTCCTTTTCTTAAATTATTATATAGTATTGTTACTCTATTTGCAAAATTCATTAAATCTTTATATTTTTCACTATTTAGTAAAAAACGAAATAATATTATTATATAATTACTTTTTATTTCTTACAACTAAGTATCTCATATCCTTACTATCTGATTTTATGTTTCCTGCGCAAACTAAACCTAATACTTCGATCATTCTATTAAATAATTATACATCTCTTTTATTTTGAGCTATAGAAAAAGTAGCATCATAATTAGGTCACTTACTATTAGCTAATAGTAAAAAAAAAAATGAACAAACAAGTATACTACTAAAGGATATAGGTAAAGCGGTTTAACAACCAATATTAGATGTATAAAATGGAATTATGTATGAAAATTCTTTAACTTTAAATATAGTAGCATATAATCCTTTTTTTTTACGTAGCTTTATATGATAATACTTCTCTATAAAATCTTTTACAATTGCATGATCATTATTTCTCATAATTGTTGTTACAACATTAAATAAATAATTAGATTCCATTTTAGACGATTGTAAAGGATATGCGTTGAAGTGAGGTATTATTACATCTATTGTATCTGACATTTTTATTACTCTGTATGAATCATAATAATTAGTAGTTGTTTTACTTGCTACATTATTAAAATATGATTTTAATTTATATATCAGCAGGATGTACTAAGATTTGAGGCATTAATCTTACAGTATATCCAATTTCTATTTGTTTTACTTGCTATAGTTTTTACTATAAAATGACCTTCACCAACCTGTCACTCATCAAGGATTTAATAAATTATTATCCTTATTCACAATATTATAAAATACACTTATTATTTGTTTAGTATTAATATAATTTAATAATCGTGTTTTATATATAAATATATTTAACATTCTCGTATGATTAATGTAAATCTAATCCATCTTTTATGTAAGAACTTGTCAATACTACGAAAACTTGAGCTTGGATTAAAGCAATCATCATCTCTAAACCCGAGAAGGCTATAATAAATAATAAAGGTATTAATCCTAATACAAATAAGATTACACCTGAATTCATTATATTATATACAAAACCACTTAAAATGCTTAATAACATATGACCAGCTACGATATTCGCCCCTAATCTTAAACCAAGAGATACACATCTTGCAAGATAACTGATGAATTCAATAGTTACTAATAAAGGTAATAATCCCAAAGGACAACCTGCAGGTACTAATAATGAAAAAAATTTTAAACCATGTTTTTGAAATCCTAATATTGTTGCCCCTAATACTATTGTAAAACTAAGAGCAAATGTTAAAGCAAAATGACCTGTTGATGCAAAGCTATAAGGACTGCTTGATAAGACTTATAGACTTACCAAGTTGGACTATATCTTGACTACTCTTTTATAAATATAAAAGAGTAGCCTTTCACGTGTAGTCTCTGAGGATCTACTAAGATAAAAAAAAAATACCTTTAGATTTCCTGCTGATTATTCATTGTTACATTTTTAGAATTTTCACGTCTTTTATAAGTTTTTTAATTTCTTATTGTTATTAAAAAGCCTTATTAAGATTGTATCTAAAACATTAGAAACTTCTAGCATACAGTGAAATTTAATGTGTTTATTAATATTTTAATCTTTTATTCCTCATTTTTAGCTAGAAGAGATGTGTAATCTATTCTACGACTATTCATATTGCTTTTAATTACTTTTATCTTCTTTAATCCTTCTTCTGTCAAATGATCTTTAGAATTTACTAACTCTACTACTTTTAAAAAATCTAAGTAATCTTCTTTTTTAGTTCCTATTAAAGGATATTCATTGAATAAAGGCATAATTTTATCCCTTATGTCAGAAAAAACTGAAACAATAAAATACATTTCATTACGATTTGAAACGGAATATCATCTTCCACACTCCAAATAATTCACAAGACTCTCTAATAATAAACTATCACGAGAATGTTGAGTTAATGTAAATCTTAAACTTACACTATTTATCCTGTTATCTTTAGATTCTTGGATAATAATCTGAAAACATCCTTCAGCTTCTGTAAACCCTCTTAATCAATTGGTATCTTTAATTTTTGTATGTTTTACTACAGGTCTATCGACAGATATTGAGTTAGGAAATAACTCTTTTAATTTTTCCGATAAACCTAAATTTAAATTAGATTTTATACCTACCAATTTTAATAACCCTTGATCAGTTAAATGTTCTTTTTTTTCTATTAAATTTACAGATTGTTTAAATAAAAGGTAATCTGCTAACTTTTGAGTAATTAAAGGATATTTATCAAAATGGTCCATAATCTTTCTTAAATTTTTTAAAGAACTAACACGATATTCTATTGAATCTTTTCCATGTTTATATATTTTTCCTACACCTAATGTTCTTTGTATTGCTTCTAATATTTTTCTATCCTTATTATGCAAAGAAATTTTAAATATAGGTTTGACTTGTCACCCTGTTAACATTCTACTATCTTTAAAAATAGAAGTAGTAAAACATCCTTCTCCATCTATGAAACCTGTAATATAGTAAGGATGAAGGTAATAAGAATTTTTGCTATCAGGTTTATGTAATGTACAAGTAGCTTTTGAAGTAGAATTAAATGAAGAATATGTTCTAACAATATTATTTACTATAAATTTTATGAAGAAGTATATATTAATAATAGCACGACGGCACCTTTTTACCATTCCTATTAAATTATTTATTAATATAAATACGAATAAAGTATATATAAATGGGAAATAAATTTGTCCTTGTCTAGCATTTATTTGATTTGTAACTATATTATGTATTGTTACGTAAAGAGATTCTTGAGCTATAGATCAGTTGTTACTTACTAATTTATTATAATTAGTTGGAACTAAGCTTAAAATTAGTGTTATTAAACCTCCTATTACTAAGTAGAATCCTATGTTTGTTAAAGCTATATGCAAATTACCTCCTAAAATTTCTAAGTTTAATATATCTCTTATTTCAAATTGATCTAATGGACTTAATATTTCTCTAAATAAATTTTGTGTTTCTATTGTAAACATTACAAGTAGTATGTATTTATACTATTATATATATATCTTTAAATAACTAATTACTTACAGTATTAATACTATAAAATATATGTTTACTATATTATATTTTATTAATAAACATACGAGATAAAAATAGACGAACTATTCTTGGTAATATATATTTGGATAATAGGTATAAGACTAAAACTATTACAGTAAAAGCAAATACTATTTCGTTCATATAATAAAAAGGTGTTAGTTGTGGCATATTTATTCTTATTTTTATTTGTATAATACGTACTTTATTTTAATCGTAAACGGATTGAAATCTCATAAAGCTATATTATATGCTATATATTAAACCATTCATAGAATAGTCTAATGTATTTAGTATTAATGAAGGATATATACCTAATACGACTGTAAATATTACTAGTATAAATAATAGGACAAATTCTCTTTTATTAACATCAAATACACTTTCTTCTAAGAATCTAGTGAAAGAACCACTGAAAGCTGTTCTATTAAACATATAAATTGTATAAGCTGCAGATAAAATTATAGAAGAACAAGCAAAAACACCTAATATTGGTAATTTTTCTATTATTCCATAAAGTGACATAAATTCACCTACAAAATTTAAAGTTAAAGGAGCACCACTATTACCTAAAGCTAATATGAAGAATAGTGTTGCAAATATAGGCATTAATTGAGTAGCTCCCCTATAATAATATATACTTCTAGTACCAGTTCTATCATATAATATACCACCTGCACATATAAATAAACCACTAGATACAAATCCATGAGCTAAACCTAAAATTATACTTCCTTCTATACCTTGGATTGTATTACTAAACGCTCCTATTAAGTAAACAGCTGCGTGACACACAGAACTGTAAGCTATCAATTCTTTTACATCCGTTGTTCTTAATGTACTGAAACTAGCATATATTATAGTAATTACAGCTATAGTATATATTAAAAAAGTGTAATCTAAAGATGCCTTTGGTAATATGGGTAATATTAATCTAAATATACCATATAAACTTAATTTTAATACTATCTTTTTTTTTTCTTGGCTTACTCCTTTTCTCAAGGCATGATAAAATCTTTAATTATAAATAAATATTTTTTAATTAATATATAAATATTATATATTCTTATATATAAAAATATTAACCAATAAATAATCAAAATTTGAGAATTATATCTATAATTAAGTAAACACTCCATTATTTACATAATGGTTGGGACCATATCTTTACAACTAACTTATTATGAATAAAAATTCTTTAAATGATCTCAATTTAAATAAATTCTTTTAGAATTCATATTATTTTTAATATTGTTAATTTCTTCTAATTTTTTAGCTTGTTCTTTTTTTATCATTATATTTAATACTTTATGTCAAGATAGATAATCTAAATATTTACTTCCGAATATTGGAAATTTACTTAAATAAGAAACTAATATTTTATTAGAATTATAACTAGAAGTTCTAACTCAGTATTGATTACTTCTTTTTAATTTTATATTACATGATAAAAATTCACTTATTTTTGTCATAATATCTAGCATAGATTTTTCTTCAGTAGTTTTTTGAACTAATTCAAATAAACAAGCTATTTTATAAGTAGCACAATTTTTATTTTTAGTTACTCTAATATAAAAACATCCATCTGATTCAATAAATCCAGCTAATCAAGCATTGTTAGATAAACAAGAATTATCTAAAGGAAGTTTTTCTATTATATTTGAATTATTAATCTTTAAATTAATTCAATCTATTAATTTAAATAAACTATTTATTTTATGTGTTCTCATATAACCATTTAAATGGTTAACTGTTATAGTTAAACCTAATAAATTACTTATGACATAAGAATAAGCATTTCTTCCTTTAATTTTGTAAATATTTCCGTGATTTATTTCTTTTTGTATTAATAATGCTAATGGTAAATCTTTACTATTAAAAATAATAGTAACTGAAGCTGCACCAGTTTTTGGTACATAGATACACCCATCTCCTTCAATTAAACCTGCTAAATATGAAGAAATTTTAGTTGCATTTAGCGTGTGGCCTCTGAGGATCCTGTCTAGTTTTACATTTGATTCACAATCTTTAATTGCTTCAATATTTTCTAATTTTAAAGTATTATTTTCTCTTAATATACTATTAAATTTGCTAGTATAAGCAAACAGTTTCCTGCTGACTGACCCTTTCAGGTGTTCCCAGCATATAGCTAAATTTAGAGCAAGCATAGTTTTACCTGCTAAAACTATGCTTCCGCCTAAAGGAGATTCAACGTGAGCTTTTAATAATCAGTTATTTAAAAATATTGTTGGTGTTTTTACAGCAAATGCTAGAAATATTCCTATTAATAAGAATATTTGTGTTTTATATTCTAAGTTTAATTTTAATAAAGTATCAAAATCTGTACTACCCATAGTAGATAATGTACTTAATATAGATAATAATAAAAATAATGAACCTCATACGTACACATAATTTATGTGTTATCTTTTATTTAGGGGTTACTTAAATTCATACCAGCTAACTGGTAATTCCGATAATTCTTATAGTAGCAATCTTAATTAATTTTTCTAAATAAATTCATATTAGATTTTATAGATTGAATTTTATAAATACCTTCTTTAGTTAAATGTTCTTTATTATGTACTATATTAGTTATTTGTTTAAAATCAGAATAATCTAAGGCTTTTATCCCTTTAATAGGATATTTATCAAAAAATGGTATAATTTTTCCATAAATATCTTGAGATTTAACTACAACAAAATATACAGCCGATTGATTTAACACTAATTCAATTCTACCACATCCAAGAGTAGATATTAACACTTCCATTAATTCAGTATCTCTAATATGTTGAACAATTTGAAATTTTAACACTACAGCTTTACCTAGTTTAGTAGTGGAAGAGTTACGAATGGAAATATAAAAACATCCGTCACCACTAGCTAAACCTGCTATTCAATTAGGATTTTTAATTTTTTTATCTAAAAGTAAAGGTCTAGACATCGGTATAATTTCAGGGAAAGATAATTTTAATTCATCCGATAAACCTAAATTAATAGAAGCTTTTATAGAAATAATTTTTCTAAATCCTTCTCTAGTTAAATGTTCTTTATTTTTAATTAATAAAATTGCATCTTTAAAAAGTATATAATCAGCCCATTTTTGACTTATTAATGGATATTTATCAAAATGAGACATAATAATATTTAAATCTTTCAAAGATCTAACTATATATTGTAAAGTAGTATCTCCATGTTTTGTAATTTTACCTACTCCAAAATAATCTTTAATTTGACATAGTAAATCATAATCTTTTTTATGTAAAGTAATTTTAAAAATTGCTTGAATTTGATAACCCATTTTATAACGATCACTTTTTAAAAATCCTAATGTAAAACATCCTTCTGCCTCTACAAATCCTGTTACAAATCAAGGATCCATAGTAGATCTAGTTGTATGTATGTAATTTTTAAATGTACTATGTACGAATATACGATTATCAGAATGGGAATGAGTTTTTCTCCCTAAAACAGGTTTCCCTGCGACTAGAGTACACCTTACGTATTCTAAATTCCTAGAATTCGAAGAACCGTCTACTCGTTGCTCTTTTACATCCTCTTTACACTCGGCTTTTAAATATGGATGATTTAGATCCGTGATTATCCACATATCTACTACTCAAAGTAGCTTTTCAAAAATGAAAACTAGTGATCTTACCATACCCTGAGGCGTTAATCAGGCCAGTAGTAAAATTTCTCTTATTACTTTGGTTACTAGTGCTTTAGGACTTCCCCGGTGTTTGGCTCTTTTACACTTAAGGTTAAATGTATATAAAAATAAATAGTAACTAGCACTCACTTTATTATCTGATCCAAATATACCTACTAGTATAAATAACAAGGCAATCAGATTTATCTTGCAAATAAATAAAAATAAATTAATTCTCACTTTGGCCTAGTTCAACCCGACCTCTGTTCATTCCAGCTTTAATTATACGAATATTCTCTAACCCTTCAGTAGTTAAATGTACCTTCTTTTCCATTAATTGGGATACTTTTTTTAAATCTTGGTAATCTTGATATTTTACTCCTATAATTTTATATTTATCAAAAAACGGGATAATCTTTTCTGTAATATCTGAGAATTTTGTTACAGTGAACAGTGAACATAGCTGCGTTTTCATAATGTTTATTAACTGAACCACACCCTATATAATTTTTTTAATTTATAAGTGTTTCAGAGTCTCGAGAGTGTTGAGCCAAATCAAATTTTAATTTAACTGTTTCACCTAAACTTGTTTTAGATTTATATATGTTAACCATAAAACAAGCCTCACCGCTGGCAAATCCTGCTATTCAGTAGGAATCTAATATTTATTGATTTTTAATTAAAGGTCTCTTAATTACAACAAGATTTGAATAAGCTCTTTTTCTGATAAACCTAAATTTAAAGATGTTTTAATGGCAACAATTTTTTGTAACCCTTCAATTGTTAAATGTTCTTTATTATTCATTAAATTTACAATATCTTTGAATAAAAGAAAATCAGCTTTCTTTTGTATTAAAGGGTATTTTTCAAAATGCGGTATTATAACATTAGTTAAATCTTGAAGAGAAGCTACACGGTAATGAATAGTCTCTTTGCTAGCTTTTGTAAAGCTACCTACTCCACCGAGGTATTTTTGAAAGAGCTTTAAAACCGCTATGTCTTTTTTATTGCGCAAGCTATACAAATTGAAAATTTTGTTTCCACACTTCAACCTGATTTTGTTTTAGGGTTTTTCTAATTCTAACTATAAAACTTACCTCTGCGTCAGTAAAACCAGTTACAAAATAAGGATTTAATATGTAGAATGAGCCTTGAGATTTAACTTCGTATGTATTAACTGTAGAATATAATCTTATTAGATTTATCTGGTTAGAAGGGGTTCTGATATGAGAATCTCTTTCGAAACCTTTTAGAGTACACCTTAACATTAATAAATTAATGCAACTACCATCTACTCGTTGCTCTTTTACAATAGTTTTTTCATCTACTATTGACTTAGATACGCGATTTTCCATTTCATTTTCATTCATTTTCTGACTTATTACCATACCTGAGTAATTACTTCAGCCACTTACATATTTTCATACATAGTTTGGTATCAGAAACTTTAGGAAGTTCCCGTTATTTGGTAGTTTATCCCACATCGATGATACCCTACATCACATAGCAGGGGGTAATATACTTTCAAAGAATATATAAAATAATATTATATCTAATGACATAAATACAGCTAACAATAATGTTTCTAATAATAACATTATTATTAAATAAGATTTTTCGTTTTCTTTTATTGAATCCCAATTAGATAATAACGCTATAGGCATTATTATTGTAGTTAGTAATATAAAATATATCGATATACCGTCTATACCTAAATAAATATCAAATAATTGTATGTTATAGTGTTCTTGTATATATTGAAATTGATTAATACTATTATTAAATAATATAAAGACAACTAAAGATATAGCTAAATTTATTACACTAATAATAAGGGCTATTGTTTTTATATTAACCTTTGAGCTTTTTTTAAATGAGTCTATACTGGATATTACAACTGTTCCAATTATAGGTACAGTTAATAAAGAAGATAATAACATCTTTTAAAAGATATTATTTTCAAACTTTAGATTATGATACCTATGGACATGCATTTCATGGTTATTATTTATCAATGAGTTTTAAAAGAAGCACTCTCTGACAATTTACTAATATTAAATAATGTTTCAGATTTTTAAACACTACAACTATCAGGTGGTAACCTAGTAAAAAGTATCTTAAGTTCATCCTCTTTTCTTTATTTAAGTTCATTAGGTTTCATATAGTATCCAGTCCTCGTAGAGTAATCTTAAGCAAATATTTCACCTTTATGACTTTTAAACCTTTATTCATCAATAAAAATTTATTGTTTACTACCTTATGATACATATTCACTTTCACTATAAAATCTCTTCGCTTTTAAGTCAGTACTTTATAATATTTTCTCCTTATTATTTGGATCTGAGGTAAGACTTTATGCAGATCTTCTCTCTTATTTATTAAATTTTGTAATGGAACTTTATACTGATAACCTACCACTAATAATGCTTATTATAACATAAATTTTATCTGAATCATCTTCTCCATGAATTATTAGATTTTGAGATAAGACTTTATCCTAATTATTTATCTTTATCACTAGTTGATTTTGATAAATAGAAATACCTATACTCAAGATCAAGAGATGTAATAGAGAAAACTCTAATAGAATTATCTTTAGTTTATAAATAGGTTATTGAAAAGTAATTTTTAAGTATTATAGTTTGCTTTAATTTTAAGTTGTGTTTATATTAATTATATATATACTTATAGATAATACATCAAAAAAAAAATTATATATCTTCCTTAATAAAATTTATAATTAGAGAATCTAAATAATATTCTAGATAATTAGAAAGCTGTCATAAATGGTTAATAGTATTGTAGAATAGTATTTTAACTATTATTTATATGGTATAATAATGTAATTATAAATGAAAATAGAAGAGATTAATCTTGTATGTAGTATAATTTGTAAACAAATGAATCATTTATCTAAGGTCATACTTAATTTAATACACATTAGCGCTAATGTGTATTAAATTAAGCTTATGTTCATAAAGTATATTCCAAACATATATAATAATGAAGGAATTAGGACTATAAATGCAAATAAAATTGGTAATAATACAGTTCAACAAAAGGACATCAACTGATCGAATCTAATTCTTGGAAATGACGCACGGCATCATATAAAGACAAATACCATAATTGAACTTTTTACACCTAAAGTTATACTAGATAATAAGCCATAAACATAAGAACTAATTAAAAGTTCTCTTAATTTTAAATATTCCAAAGATGTTATTCATTCTATGTTAAATATATAAGCATTTATATAATTTAAGAAATCAAATATAAATATGTAGTCGAATTCTACTAAGTAACCACCTAAAAATAAAATACTAATAAATATACACATTAGTACAATACTTGCATATTCGGCCAGAAAAAAGAAAACGAATATAACAGCTGCGTGTTCTGTCATAAATCCACTAACTAATTCAGATTCCAATTGTTAATCGAAATTTTTATCTATCTATAGGTTTAAACATATAAATATTATTATAAATTAAATTATTATTCATATACTTACCTACAGTTACTTTAGATATATTTAGGTATTTAGCTAATTCTACATTATTATCAAATTTCTTGATTAAATTGTTATTTAAATCAAATATACCTACACCATTTAAGTACTTATTTCTTTTTTTAGCCATAATACTTCTAGCTTCATCACTATGAGTTTTACCATACATAGGATTTAATTCACCAGGTTTACTAATTAAAGATAAAGCTTCTTTAGTATGGTTCTTACCATACATAGGATGGTTATTCTTATCCTTATAATATTCTTTCATTTTTTCTATTGCTTCTACAGTATATTTGTAACCTAGCATACTGTTAGCATTAAGCTTGAAATTATAAAGAGTTGTAGGATTAAAAGATTTTATATAACTTGTTTCTAATCTAGTTAAATCTTCGTTGCTTATTATTTTACTTGTATAACTAAAGTATTCATAAACAACTCAGTAAAATTTATCTAATCCGTATTTAATAATAGCTCTTTGTAAATTAATATTAGATTTTTTGTTGTTTAAATGTTCATTTAATCTTATATATAGATCTTTTGCACTACCTATATATTGTTTATTATTAATGGTATTTATAAAGGAATAAATACCACCTTTACCTTTTCTCTGAATGAATTTATATAATTTTTATCATTTAACTCTTTAAAAGAGTTAAAATAGCTATAGGACTTATATTCAGATCTTTATTTCTAGGTTTAGATGAATAGAATCTTTTAGATCCTATTGGATTGTAGTTTAATTTGTATTTATAAAGATTTGGCTTATAAATACCTAATTTCGATTAAAGATTAATCTTATATTATCATATAAGTTTGGACTATATCTTAATTAATATTAAAAATATTAAATGATCACATTTAGTCTCTGAAGAGTTAATTCGAAATATATATCAAATTACTTCCCTGCTGATTGTCTTATATAAGATATTCCAGCAATTTGTTATATTTAATGAGGCCAAATCTACTTAGCCTCAGCTAAATCAAAAGGAGCTCTATTAGTTTCTGCTACAGAACCTATAAAAAATATTATTAGTATACAAAATAAAGGTAATGCTAATCATACTATTTTTTGAAACTGTACGTTTATATTTAAGTTTAAACTATTAGTTATCATAATTATAATTAATAGTACTGAACTTAAAACTAATTCATAACTAATTAATTGAGCTGTACTTCTTAAAGATCCAAGGAAGGCATATTTACTATTGGCACTTCATCCGGCCAGTAAAATACCATAAGTAGCTAAAGATGACACAGCTAGCATAAAAAGTATACCTAATTCCATGTCACTTAAAGACAATCCAGGTCCGTAAGGGATAACAGCATAGCCTAATAAAGCAAATATTAAAGTTACTATGGGACCTAAGAAGAATAATATTAAATTAGCTTGTGTAGGTGCAACATATTCTTTCAAAATTAATTTTAAAGCATCAGCAAATGCCTGCAATAAACCGTAATACGAATTATCTTCCTTTAGCTTTTTACTTTAGTAATACAGGCTGAGTTAGAAGACCTTATCTCTAAATAATTAATCTTAATTATTTTTAAATGTTATAATTATATGCAACATTTTATTCTTTCAAATAGAGTCTGACTATATCTTAAGCTCTTTAACAAAAAAGCCAACCAACATTTAGTCGATGAACTGCATACCTTATTATAAGGTACTTGGCTGCGGATCACCTATTTACTTTTGTGTATTTACTTCGATTTTACTATACCTCGAGTCATTACCTGAGCCATTAATATATTACTGTAATAATTTAGTTGAAATAACTTTAAGGCTTTCCCGCAATTTGATGATTTATAGCAGAAGGTTCACTTCTACTTTAGGCTAAAGATGGTTTCTCACACCTCCCCGATTAAGTGATGTCAAACACAAATGATTATTTATAAATTTTTACTGTAGAAATATAAATCTTTATAAGGTTTATTTATGTATAATTGTTTAGCTAGAATTTTTCTACTAAATTTTAATTATTTAACTACTATGTTTATAAAATTAAAAAAGATTCATTATTATTCATTAATAATAATTTGTTATTAAATTCTTTATATACTCATAAATTTAAGGTTTCATTTTTTATATTTACTACTTTTAGATTTTTAATATTATTTAACATTAACTTTTTAGAAAACTAATTTATTATCCTTTAAATTAACAATATTCCTATCTAAAAATCTTAAAATAGATCTATAATCAACATTAAAATAATCAACAACTTTTTGCATATTATTTAATATACTATAAATTAAGTATAAATTATTAAGGTTATATACTCAAATTTTACAATTATTAGTTTATTTTTAACTAAATATTTCTCCGGAGTCTGGTGGAGTGTAACCTACATTTATAAAATATTTTTGTTTTGTACAATATATATATTATATAAAGTTTAGAGAAATTTAGGATAAAATTATTAATAAGAGCTATTCTACTTTCATATAAAGTACTAATAAGATATTTTTATCATAAAAATAACTATAAAATAATCTTTTTATGCGAAGCAGCGGAGCTTGACATAAATATTTATTTTCTAAACCTACAGCATTCGGACCTAATCTTCTTTGCATACTAGCCATAGTTTTTCTTTCTGCCACAGTTACATAAGCTACTACTAATAAAGCGGGCAACATTAATAATAAATTTTCAATTATTGAAACAATAGTTATAGGAAGTAAATTCATTTATATTTTTACTTTTTAGTAGCACTTCTATAAAAAGTTAATAATACATTACTGGTAAACAACAAAAATTAATTTTGTACAATTTTTTATAGAAAGTTAACTTTATATTTAGTATTAAACCAAAAAAACTAAAATAGATATTTAGATTGTTTAACTAGCAAAAATAGCCAGTAATGTTTATTAATTAATAGACTATTTATTATCAACTAAGTCTCATCTTAGATTCGAACCAAGATCCTAATATTAGAAGTATTATGCTCTTCCCTTGAGCTAATGAGACTTGAAATTTATTATAAACATTGCTGTTTATAATAAATCTAATATTTATAATATTTTACTTTGTAAAGGTAAACTTACAAATGCGTGAGGTTTAGGTGGACTTGTCAAGCCTCATTCTAAACTAGTATAAGATCTGTTTAAATTAGCTTGCAGTAAGTCAGTATAGAATCCAGGTATTAATCAAGGATTTCTATTTGCTACTTTACCTTCTGCTAATTGTTTATAAACAATATATAAGAATAATCAAGCAGCCACTACACTTACAATAGATCCTACGCTACTTATTAAATTTCATCCTGCAAAGGCATCAGGATAATCACCTATTCTTCTCGGCATTCCTTGTAGCATCTTTATATCTTACTTAAAAATAAATAAATTTACTGCAATTTAGAATAAAAGTATTTATCTTTATAAAGTTTACCCGTATCTAAATACTTTTTAATAGTATTAGCAGCTATACGTAAATCTTTTACAGCAAACCCTACACTATCATAGTATTTAATAAACTGTCTATTACTATCATAAACATAAACCTTTTTTCTTAATTTAGCTAAGGTTTCCTCCGATTTAGTTTTACCATACATAGGATTATTAGAACCCTTTCTATCTTTATTCATATGTGCTATAAACTCCTCAGACTTTTCCTTATTAAACATAGGATTTAAAACACCTACTTTAGACTTACTCATTTTCTCTAAGGTAGCTGGAGAGTGAACTTTAGATCAAAAAGGGTTTAATTCACCTGAAAATAAAACACTAAGTCTTTTTTTAGTATTTTCAGATAAAGGTTTATCTTTACGGAATTCAGAAATAAGTCTTTTAGACTCTTCTGAGTGTTTGAAGCCCAGACTAGATCCAGCCATAGGGTTTAAATTAAGAATAGGTTTATATAAATTGAGATATTGTTGTTCTTCACGGATAATATCTTTATTTGTAAATGTCCCAGTATTACCTAAAACATATAAAATAACAACCGAGAAATTATCATGTCCATATTTTAAAATAGAATTAGAAATATAACGACTATCGGCTAAACGAGAAGGAAAATAATAAGTGGCTAATCTTTTACCTAAATCCATACCACTTCCTACATATTGCTTCCCATTAGTGTTATTATGTATAAGATAAATACCACCTATATTTTTATATTCCTTTAAAATAGTTTCTCTATCATCTAATAGATTATATATAGGAGAAACTGGAGTGATTTTTAAATTAACCAAATCCAATTTATGTAGTTGACTAAATTTGTGTTTAAGTTTAACAGTAATTAAATTATTATTATTTACTGTTTTTTGAACAAAGTCTTCATCACCATCTGAATCTTGTTCAGGTCCTGAATTATGCTTTTGTTCAGGTTCGGTACTATGTAAATCTGAACTATTTAATTGATTAGAATATTCATTAGAATATTTATTACTTTCACTCTTTAAGAACATCAAATTATTATAGCTATAATATTCAGAAGTTACAAGGTAACAAGGTATATAAAGTAGCAAGATATATATAAACATATTGCTATGTTACTTGGACTATTTCTTCAATTTTTAAATTGCAACACGTATAGTCTCTAAGGATCTATAAAATTAAATATATATATATTTTTACTTTATAGTTTCCTGCTAATTGTCTATTTGTAATGCCTAATTTAAATAGAATTTTTAGCATATAGTGTTGTGTAAATTTCAAATTATTATGAAAAAAGGCCTATTTTTGACCTAAGAAGTGTTGAGGGAAGAATGTAAGATTACACATTGTGTGGACTATATCTTAATTATTTAATTTATTTAATTTTTAATAATTTCCTTCAGGTAGTCTCTGAGGATTCTACTTAGATATGTAAATATTTGTAGATTTCCTGCTGATTATTTAGATATACTTAAGATTGTTACTTAATCTTATTTCTTTTTATTATAAGTTTAAGTACTTAAGCCTTTTGAAATTTCCCAGCATATAAAAGGATTGGAAGGTGCTAATTAACTATTTTTGTTTAGGTATTGATTGTATTAATCAATCTTCACCTTTAAGAGTTATTCATTCTTTAGTATCAATATTTTTTTTTATATAAGTTCATCTAACTTTGAAATGTTGTCTAGCTTCATTAATAGAAGGAAAAATAAGTTCTTCACCTAGTTTATTGTAACAAAAAACCAATTTACCACCCATACCATGTTGTGCAGATAATTTACCTTTTAAACCTTTAGAAGGATGATGATTAGTTAAATAATATTTAGCTATTCCCTCTTTAATAGCTTTCTTTGTTTCAGGTGAAGTGATATACCCGTATTTAGGATGGTTTTCTTTACTTAATAACTCTTTTAGTTTATTGATTGTTTCAACTCTATGTTTGAAACCTGAAGAATTACCAGCCAAAGTTAAAACATTATATAAAGGTTTGTAAAAATCTATTCATTTTTGCTCTAAATTTAAACAAATTTGAGAATCTTTTTTACAAAACTCTTTAATACCCAAAGAAAAATTTTCTAAACCATATTTCTTCATAGCTCTAACTATTACTAATTTACTAGGTTTATCTGAATTAGTATAATAATAATAACTCACCATTCTTCTAGTAAGATTAACACTACTACCCACATATAATTCTTTATTGATATTATTAATAATTGCATAAACACCTGATTTATTTCTTAATTCATTATATATATTTTTTTTATTATTCTTAACATTTCCAAAAAAAATAATAAACTCTTCAGGATCTAAAGAATAACTTTCTCTTAGAGATTTACTATACAATCTTTTACTTTTTTCAAGAATATCTCCCTTTATTTTAACACCTATAAATAAAAGTCAAAATTGAATTTTAGCTAAAATTAAATCGTAATTTAAACCTAAAAATTTAGGTGCTCAGAAATATCATCCACCAAACATTGCAAATACCGCCCCCATACTTAAAACATAATGAAAATGCATAATAATTTATATTAATTTAAGGATCCATTTCACAAGATATTTCTTAAATAAATCTACTTCTTATATTAAAAACTTTTAATTCTTAAACCTAAATCCTATATATAATATAAATTGAATATTACTTATCTATTTGTTGTTTTTTTAATTTAGTTTTCATAGATTTAAGATTAGCGTTAAGATTATTTATAACTTTTATATAATCTTTAAATAAAAATTTAGATTCATCAGGGTAAAAATTTTCCTTTCCTTTTTTGATTTTATTAATAATATTCTTAAATTTTTTTTTCTGATTATAGTAAGCTTTTAATTCATTCTCAACTCTATCCTGTTGTTCTTTTAAAGATAACCTAGGGTTTTCTTCTATGACTATAGTATGTTCTCATTTTCTATTAAGGCGACCCGAGCCTGAACTGTTAATATCTACATTTTCATTTTTTAATAACTTATCTTTTTGTATATTTATTATTTTTTCTTTCATATTAGAAGCTCTTTTTATAATATCTTTATGTTTTTTCTTATAAGTAAATATAGGTGATGAAGTATTTTGAGGTTTTTTAGGAGGCTTATTAGAATCTCCTTTAAAAAAATTGTGTCCGTGCGCCCCCGGCCCCGGGCCCGGCGCCGGAAGCGACCCTTTTATTTTTACCAATCAGTTTAGTGTTACATTATATATTAAATTAATTAAATAGTTAATAAAATTAAAAAAAATTACTAATATTGCTATTAAATTCATAAATAATAAACCAAATAAAAAATATCTAATTATCTTATATAATTTAAAATAATTATCTTTTAATTTACAATTATTTAAGAAATCTTTAGTTATATTAATTAACTCAATTAAAATACCAATCATAAAACAAATTTTATATAAATATGTAAATAAAAAACTAACAGTAATATTATCACTATAAACATAATATTCATTTATAAACATAAAAATATAACCTAATATTACAAGTATTAAAGGACTAATATGTTTTATATCCTTATCTATATCAAAAATTAATTCATCTAAAGCAAAATTAATTTTATCTTCTAACAAATTACTTTTACATTTAAATAAATTTAAAATGAAAGATAATAAATAATGATTTAATTTTCTGAAGATTAGCTCACATGTTAATCTAATAAAGTATCCTTTCTATGTATACTTTTATATATTTATTAATGAAATATATAAATAATTTAATTAAATTAGGAAAAGTAAAACCTCTTTTAAATAAATCTAAAATTCAATTTGCTAAATTAAAGTGATTAGCCAATAAATAAAAATTAGACATATTATTAAATATTCAATTTGTACTTGTACTACTAAAATATTGAATATTTAATCTTTTAACTTTTTTTTTTTTTAATTTAAATTTAATAAAAAATAATACTATAAATAATATCATTATAAGTATTATACATCAATCACACAAATTAAAATGCTTTTACTTATAATGCTATACTAAATAAAAAATCTATGGACTATCTCTTTATTTAAAGTCAAATATTTTAAAAACGGTATCTTGAACCAATTTCGGTTTTCACGAATAACTCACTTTAATAAAAATGCAGAAAAAATAAGATACTCCATGCTATAAAAATCTGAATATTTATAATCACGAATTTCTATAAATCTTTTAATTTGAGTAATTCTATAAAACTTAAAGTCAGAATATAATCTATTAACCTTAAAATAATCGTATAATCATCACATACATTCTGCTTTTTGAAATTTAAAAATTAAGGATTTATTACATTCTGAGCTAGGCAAGATTCTAGAGGGTTTATTTTTTCGTATTAGTCTCGATGGTATATAATAAGGTACAACATGATCTAATATTAATTTAGATGTATAATTATTATACTTAAGTTCTAGATTACATTCAATTCTATTACAATTAAAATTAAAATATATAGAACCTTTAGTATCTATTAACCCAGAGAAATAAGGATCATAAGGTATAATATTATAATTAGGCTCAATATAATTTACATTATATAATCTACAAACTTTTTTTAAACTATTAGATTTAATTCTAAGCTTACCATTTAGCAGTTTAATTAAAAAACACATTTCTCTATTAGTAGAAACTATATATGTAGAAAAAAATATATTTCTATTTTTAATTATTTTACCCATATGTAAAATATTTTGAATACGAATTAAAATTCTTATATCCCTATTATTTACCTTTATTTTTACAGATTTTAATATTAAATTTCTAGTAATTTTATCTTTTCTTATATCAAAGATACCCTTACCATCTATTACTCCCGCCAATCAAGAACAAAATTTTTTATCCGCTATATCTAATTTCGTTTTAATAAAATATTTCGACTTAAATAATTGACGTATAGTCTCTGAGAATCCTTTCCAGTTTTCTGCTGATTGTATATTAACATTATTTGAGTATTTATTATTATAATGAGTAGTATAATTATTATTTTCACTATTTAATAGAAGATTAAAGCTTCCACTTAGATCTAGACGATTTCATAGATGATAATATAATATAAATAGTAAATAATTAACTAATAACATAGTTCCCAGCATATAGTCAATTGCAGAATATATAAAAATATTCAGGCCCATTTTTTGTTGTGATTGTTGTAGAGCAACTACGTAATAAGTATCGTGGAACGCTATATCAAGAGAAGCGTTAGCTAATACTACACCACTCACGAATCTAGTTCAATAACCTTTCATAACTAAATATATAACCATTATAAGTACCACCTATTTTAGCTGTTTTTTTGATATTGCAGTGGTTTATATTCAAAGCTTGTTGAGCTTTCATTACTCCTTCATACTTACATATAAAATTTCTATTAACATCATATACAAATACTGCTTTTCTAATGTGACTCTGATTATTAATATTAAATATTAATTCTTTACATTCTTTTGAAGTTCAATTAGATATTATAGGAGTATTATCTATATTATAAGGTATGTTAGTAAAATTCCTAAAAATTATTAAAGTCTAAACAACTGCACTAAATCTACCTTTATAATATTATTCTCCGAATATGAAAAAGCTCATTATCTATTTCTATTCATACCTGATTTTATTTCACGAATTAAATCTAACCCTTCTTTTGTTAATAGGCGGAGCCTCGGGCTTTGTCTCTCATTAATCTTATAACTTTTAAAAAATCCATGTAATCTAAAAGTTTTACACCTCTAATAGGATATTTTTCAAAAAAGGGCACAAGTTTAGAGTTCAAATCAGATAAAGAGGTAAGATTAAAAGAAACTTTATCAGGATATATATAGACATTACCACACCCCCAATATTCAACTAAACTCTTAATTAATAACTCATCACGAGAATGTTGTGTAATATTAAATTTTAATTGAACAGTTTCACCTAATTTAGTAGATTTAGACTTAGCAATGTGAACAAAGAAAGATCCCTCACCAGATGAGAATCCTGCTAATCAATTCGGATCTTTGATCTGACTATCTCATAAATTCAGTTTAGAAAAAGGAATAACATAAGGAAAGGCAGTCTTTAATACACAGGTAAGACCTAAATTCAAGGCAGCTCTAATAGATACTAATTTTTCTAGTCCTTCTAATGTCAAGTGTTCTTTACTATCAATTAAAGATATTGCAGCTTTAAATAATTCATAATCAGCTCGTTTCTTAGTTATTAAAGGGTATTTATCGAAATGATTTATAATTACTTGTAATTCTTTAATAGATGTTATTCTATATTGTTTTACACCCTTACGCGGAGAATAAATTTTTCCTACTCCACCTAAAGTATTTTTAATAATTTCTAACAAGGCAATATCTTTTTCATTAAGCTCAATAGTAAAAATAGCTTGCACCCGTCAACCTAAAGTCTTAGTATCATCTTTAAATATAGATAGAGTAAAACAACTCTCACCATCTGCAAACCCTGTTAAGAATCCAGGATTTAAATTAACAGAACTTCCCAGAGTAGTAGCTTTATTTACAGAATTATGGTAAGCAGCCTTAGTTGAAAACAATCTTTTACTAAGATATTTAAGTAATTTTACATCGGAGCTTTTTTCTCCTATGTATACACCCCGTTGTGATATGGAGCATCGTCAACTAATTCTTAATCTTTCATAACTAAAAATATACCCATTATAAACTCCACTTACCTTAGCGTAATTTTTAATAATACTATGATTTATTTTTAATGCTCTTTGAGCATCTGTTACTCCATTATACTTACAAATAAAAATTTTATTTGTATCGTATACGAATACTGCTTTTTGAATATGGCTGCTATTATTCATATCTGCTACTACTTGTTCACAATCTTTTGAGTCTCAATGATAAATTAAAGGTGTATCTGAAATATTATAAGGTATATTTAGTAAGTATCATTCTCCCCTAAATATAATTTGTTCTTTTATAATATCAACTATCGTAGAATGGTTAGATTTAATTAATTTAGCTAAAGTGGAAACAGAAGGAAAAATAACTAATAATTCTTTAAAGGAATTATATATATAAACAGGGTAAGCTGATTTAGCTTCAATAATTCTTATCTTACTTTCAATAGAATGACTTTTATTATAAAAAGGATTATTTTCACCAGTTAAAGCTCTTGCTATTAAACCTTTAGTTTCATCACTATGTATTCTATTTTTAGCTAATTCAGACAATAATTGTTTAATCTCCTCTGTATGTTTATAACCTAAAGAAGAATAACCTTGTTTTAACACATTGTAATGAGGCATTATATATGTTATATAATAAGTCTCTCTAGCAGTTAAATATTTAGGTTCTACATATTCTAATATTAGAAGAGAAAAATTTTCATGTTTATATTTAAGTAAAGCTTTCACTATAGGCATATTAATATTTTGTTTACTTTTTAAAAAAGTATTATTAAGATAATTTCTCATCCTAGAAGCTAAATTAATAGAACTTCCTACATAAGAATTTCCATTAATTTTATTAATAAAACAATATACTCCCGATTTATCTTTTTGTTCTTTTAAGATACAAAGTTTATTTTCTTTAAAATTATCATATACTTTTAAAGGATTTATACCTTTGGTATTATTTTCAGCATTAGAAGTAGAATAAAAACGAATAGTACTTTTAAAATTAAAATTAAGATTATAAGAATAAATTAATGAATTTTGATTCCATGGACTATATTTTCCCGTGATTACTTTACGGGTACTACAATAAGTCTCTGAGGTTCCTCCTAGGATAATTTTTCTAATCCGTAGATTACCTGCTGATTGTTCAAAATTATACATTTTTACTAAGATAATATAAAATCCTAGTAGTATAATTGTCAGAAGTTTCCAGCATATAGTAGTATTTAAAAAGAGGGCCAAGCGGTTTAAAAACCCTCCGATTGTAAACATAAAGACAAAACCTAATGAAAATAACATTGAAGGTGTCATTTTTATAGATCCTCCGTAGCAAGTTGCTAACCATGAGAATATTTTAATACCTGTAGGCACAGCAATAATTAATGTTGCAGCTGTGAAGTAAGCTCTTGTATCCACGTCTAATCCTACTGTGTACATGTGATGACTTCAAACTATAAATCCTAATATTCCTATAGACATCATGGCATAGACCATACCAATGTAACCGAATATAGGTTTATTAGAGTTAATAGAGATAGTTGTACTTATTATACCAAAACCTGGTATAATTAATATATAACAAATGGTTTGATTAATCGAATAGTTTTATACAATCTATTCCAACTAATACTCAAGAATTATACATTCTTGTTAGGACTTTATCTTAAATTGTAGTATTACTTAATCTATTTATTGTATTCTTTAATTTTCTCTAAAAGTTTCTGCTTTCATTTTTAAATATTATATATGTTTCCTTCATTTTGAGTAGTTAACACCTTTACTAGATAATAAATGAAAAGAATCATAGTAATTAATAAAATTTTTGGCTGAACCTAAACTAATAGACTCTTAATTATATTTATCTTGACTTATATATAACTTTTATTACCTCCATAAAATATTCACATCACTAAAAAATCTTTTTTCTTTCATCAACCTGAAAATTTAATCTTATTGTATCACCCGGAATTTTTATTAAAAACTACCCATTAATGTTACCGGAACTCCCTGCTAATCAATGATTATTAAACCCATTATTTGGAATTTAATTTTAAACTAAATATTTTATTGAGTTCAGTCTAATTATTATGTTTCAATTTATTATTAATTATCTGGTTAAATTTATTTTATTTTTATAAAAAGCTTATGCTTCCATTTATTAAATTAATAAATTACTTTTCTATACCTTATTCTGTGGTTATTACTAAAGCATTTTTATTTTTAACTTTTTAATCCTTTCATAGCTTAATTCTTTTATTTATATAACAAGCTAAATAAACATCTAATAAATGAAATACAATAATTGATAGTTGTCTACTACCAAAAAAAAATCTAACCATTACCTTCCATTAAACCTACTAAAGAATATCCTAATTTTTTCAAGACTAATAGGTTTTAGGTACAGGATTAATCTTTTAAATTTTATACAATTTCGTTGCATAAAGTCTCTGAGGTTCCATTTTTATTCTTGAAAATGTTACCTGCTAATTTACTTCATAGTTTTAAATTTTTTACTATATCATTTAGAATTAAGTATCTAAAACTTAATAATGAAGTACTTCCAGCATATGGCAACGTTAAGAAGCCTATATATTATACTAAATGTAGTGAGCAAAATGAGTCTATGTAATGTATATTTTATTCTTTTTTTACAACCATGTATCAAGATCTAGATTTTTCTATGAATAACTCCTCATAGAAGACTTTATTTTAAGAATTCTAGCTAGCCCTTTAGGCGTAAGGTGTTTTTTTTCTTGAATTAATTGGTATACTTTTCTCCATTTAAGATAATATACATGTCTACTAGATAGCATATGATAATGATCTAAGTAACTTATTACCTTTACAGCTGAACCAAAACTAGTTGAAGAGTAGTGGTATATCTCTTGACTTTTTCTATAACTAATTTTGCCTCCAAATTTCTCTTTAATAAAATCAAGTAATAAGCGTGTTTTTTGATAAACTTGCATATTTAATTTTATTTCCTTAAATGTACCTCCTGAAAGTTTAGTTCTTTCCAAGCATTCAATTTTAAAATTACCTTTCACATCTAGAAAGCCAGCTAATCAATGATTATCTAGATCTTTTGAAGTACTAATATAAAATTTTTCTTTCAGATACAAGGGTTCTACATAAGCATTTAATATATATTTATAAATAGTTTCACATTTAAATTGTATTCTAAGCTTACCATTAATTAAGTTAATAAGTATTTGTAATCCTTTACGCTTAGTTATAGTTAAATTATAGACATTTTTGGATTTTTCTTTAGTAACAGATCCATAGCCTATACGACCTTTAATATAATAAGCTAGCGATGCATCTAAACTATGAAATGTAATATGTGCTGCATATTTTGAGATTCTACCCGCACCCGCACCATCTAATAATCCCGCTAAATAATATCCAAACTTATCATCACTACCGGGTTTAAGATGTCTGGGTACATGAACGGATATTAATTTTATATTTTCATCTACGAAATTTTGTGATTTACTACTATCTTCAGTAGATAAATTGTATGGCCTAGGCAACATAGCAGCACTACTTAAAAACACCACAGGTTGTGTACTTTTAGGGATGGTAGTATAGCCTGCATTGCTCCAAAAATATATTAAAAAATTAACCACATTTAGTAAAAGTCAGACTTCTGGATGACCAAAAAATCAAAAAATATGTTGGAATAATATAGGATCTCCACCTCCAGCTACTTCAAAAAATGAAGTATTAAAATTTCTATCTGTTAAAACCATAGTAATTCCAGCTGCTAAAACAGGTAATGACAACAGTAATAATATAGCTGTTATAACTACAGCTCAACCAAATAAGGTTAATTTGTGTAATCTTGCTCCTGGTGTTCTCATATTAGCTATTGTAGTTATGACACAAAATTTTTGTAAGGATAAGTAGTTATAATGATGTAAACTTATCCCTATTTAACTTAAATCGTATATATTCTTATTTTTTACTTTATAAGATAATGTTAACGATTTAATATTTATTTGTGGACTATATCTTCAACGTAATGATAAATCAAAACGGTGTATAACGTTTAGTCTCTGAGGATCCTACTAAGGTATCATATTACACACCCTTTGGTTTCCGGCTGATTAAGTATAACCTATAGGATTTTTACATTACATTTAATTGTACCTATAAATACTAAACTATTCCAGCTTATAGTTATAACTTTTATATCAATCTCATATTAGCTAAATAATTTTTTAATAATTTTTAGAATTATTTTATTATAGTTTTACAAATATAACCTCGATAAGCTATATTTGTATCTAGACGTTTAACGATTGTCGATTGAGAAACAGGTAGACCTTTATCTGAAAAGAATTTTACACACTTACCTAAACTTTCAAAAACAATTTCCTTTTTATTTTCAATATCTATCAATAGTACAGATTTACTTAAACTGTTAACAGGTTTATACTTGTTAAACTTTACTCTGTCTTGTTGTAACATTATAGCTATTTCAGGTAAAGTCATATCAGTATTTTTTGCTGTTTCTATACGTTCTCTTAAAAATAGATATTTACCTAAGTAATAGGAACCCTTATTTAAATGTTTAGTAAATGTAAAATGACTAATATTAAGTTTAGAAATAAAATCTTTCTGTTGTAAAGTAAAATAATAAAGGATAGATTTATCTCTATTATACATATATAAAGGCTTAGCTGTAGATCCACTAGGATTATTTGAAACCTTTATTGTATTTAAATTAAAAGAAGGGTCTAATAAATAATATTGCTCTAAAACTATTTCTGGTTTAATATCTGAATAATAAGGTAAGCATATTATTTCCAAAGTAAAATTAGATAAACCAAAATTTTTTATTAAAGGAATTAATTTTCCAGTTTTTCTATGAGTTTTATTTAAATAACCTCTTAATCTTAAAGCCAATTGTGAGGATGATCCTATATATTTTTGATTTGTAATTAAACAAGTAAATATATAAACACCTCGTTGTTGTACTTTACTATGAGGTAAACCTATTTTCTCTTCTAAGGATTTTATAGTTTCTTTCTTGTGTAAATCCTTATAATATAATTTAGGCATATTAATCAAAGAATTAAATATATCTTCACTAACTAATAAGTTAGAATAAGCTAATATTTCATTTAGAACCTTTACAGTTATAGGTTTACCTGATTTAATTTGAGCTTTAGCTAATTCATGAGCATAAAGACTATTACCTTTTCTACCTAAAATTAAACCTCAATCTCTTTTTTTATTAGTCACTTTAGGTTCCCTATCAGGATCTGGATCTAAATCATTGTTATTTTCACTCTCGTTTTCTAGATTAAATTTTGTTTCACTATTAGATACACTACTATTTGCTAAATTTAAACTAAACATATCTAAACTTAAACCATAATAATTAAAGAATAAAAATGTATTAAAATCAAATACTCACCAGAAATTGATAGCTCCTAGAAGAGAGCTTACACCAGATAGATGTAAAGCAAATATAGCTAAATCTACACTAGGTCCACTGTGACTTTGTAATCCTGATAAAGGAGGGTAAAGAGTTCAACCTGTACCTGCTCCTCCTTCTATACAAGCAGATAATATTAATAACATTAAACTAGGAGGTAATAGTAGGGTCGACTACCCGCACCCACAAGTGGTAACGATTAGCCTCCCTCCGAACCGTACGTGCAATTTTCACTGCATACGGCTCTCCCCTTTCAAGTTAATACTACTCTCTAGCTCCTTTTTTAATATGAAGATCTTTCAGTCTGATGTCATTATATTGACCGTTATGTATTTTTAAATGACAAGGTTTACAAACTGGGATCTGTTTTCTATTTAGCATAGACATTAAAGCTAAGAAACCAGTCGGTTTTATACTTCCTTTTCTGATATGTTTAACATGATGCATTTCTACATCTTTAGCCTCACCACATACTCAACAAGGTTCAAAAGGATTGATTTGTGTTCTAAGACTTCAATTAACTACTGCAAATGGGTCAACTGGATTAGTCGTAAATTTTGTCAACAGTTTCGTGTTTTTTTTAAAATTATCTAACGTAAATAAACTTACAGACTTAGGTTTATCCTCATCAGGTGAATTCAAGTATCTACCAAATCTGGCAAATGCTTGGGCTCTATTGGGCAAGTTAAGCTTTCTAGCCAGTGTTTTCGCACATGAGTGATGAATGAATAGGTTAACTATTGAATGGAAGGAATATTTATTATCCACGAAACCGTAGTAATTAATAAGTCCTCTTATCACTGCATTGTATCTCAAGATAATAGATCTGTGATCAAGGAAGATTCATCTTGTGATAGCGTTAGGAACTAGTTTGCTCTCTCCGGATTGGTCAATATAAGTTTTAATAAATCCTGTCTCTTGTAATTTTCTCATGATATGAGTAACAGGCATATAGAAGTAAAGTCTGGCCTCATTTATTCTTGATTTAATAATTCTCCCTTTGACAACTCTTTGTACCACTTTAGCTGACTCACTAACTCTTCTTCTGATATCAACTCCTAGGAATCTGATATCGTTCTCAGTCACATTAGTAATTTTAGTTTTCTCGTCACTCAGTTCAATTTTCAGAACATCATTAAGAAATCTCTTACATTGATCTTTTATTTGAGATGCCAATTCTCTATCACCTATGATACCAATTAACCAGTCGTCAGCATATCTAACATATCTGATTCTGATACCAGTTCTAATTATCGAAGGAATAGAATTTCTTTCTTCTCTCAATTCTCTAATCTGTTTTAGAATATCTGGGCTGTTACTTGCTAGATACTCATCATGCAGAGCAGTAAGTTTATTCGAAAATTTAACAATTTTAGGATTAACTTTTGAAATCAATTTTTCTTTAGAAGAAAGTTGATCAATTAGAGAAAGCATGAAATTGTCAAACTCATTAAGGTAGATGTTTGATAGTATGGGAGAAACAACACCTCCTTGAGGTACTCCAGTGTAAGTATTAAACTTGACACCTCCATCAATATATCCCGCCCTGAATAGTTTCCATAACAGGTCAAAGAATCTTTGATCTTTTATAGTCTTCTCCAGTATATTGATAAGTACCGTATGGTTTACATTATCAAAGAAACCCTTGATGTCCCCTTCAATCATTCAAGTAGTACCGTTTCACTTGGATATTTGATGCAAGGCTGTGTGACAGCTTCTCATGGGTCTAAAACCATGAGATACCTCTGCAAATTTTCCTTCGAAGATAGCTTCTAAGAGAATTTTTATTGATTCTTGCACTATTTTATCTTTGTAAGTAGGTATACCTAAAGGTCTGGTTTTTCCATTGGCTTTTGGAATGTAAACTCTTTTCACAGATGTGAATTTGAATTTCTCAGTTTTTAATTCCTTAACTAATTCGTCAAAGAACATCTCGTTAATTCCATCCATTGTTAAATTATCAACTCCCGGTGTCATGCTCCCAGAGTTGCTTCTAATATTTCTATATGCTTTGAATAAGAGATCTTTAGAGCAGATCAGTTGGTAAAGATTAACAAATTTACCGTCGATTTGTATTAATTTCATTTCATTAGATGCACCGTTACCAGCAACATCCATAAATGATCTCGAAAGCTGGATCACTTTAGATATAGCTTGCATTCTTGGGCTATGTCCTAATATTAATCCTCCGTCACCATAGGAATTACTTCCCTTAGGCAATCTCGAAATTGATTCTTGATAGATTATATTTATTTTAGGTGTTCTACTTTCCTCTTGTTGATTATGCTTATTAACACTTCCCTTAACGAATCTCTGATCTGAATCCGTTAATGTTAATACAAGGACGCACAGTAGTTCCAAGGGGTTCAGTTGGGCCCCGCTAGCAGAATGACTCACCATGATAAATTTATCTAGCGGTTCATTATAGGCTAAAAGCCCAGGAACCGCGTTTGTAGCATGCTCTGGTCCCGCAGGGATTTCCCCTTGTGGTAAGCTACATGATTTACAGTAAATTGGAAGACTACTGGTTTTAACATCTCAAAATCAATCCGATAGGTGAATTACTCCTATAGCTCAAAGAAGAGCAAGAAAGATAAAGAGATTAAAACATACTATCAATATCCATATCGACGCACATCAAAAACTGATATTATTTAATCTAGGGAATCTGTTATGTAAGTAATTTCTTACCTACCTGGACTATGTCTTCATCCAACTTGTCTTATTTTTTTTTTATGAAAAAAAACTAACTATCTAGTTTAGTTAGTAAAATTGGAGTTTTGCGTATTAATGTATATTATATATACATTCTTAATAAATTATCTTAACTAGCTAAGTAATTTTATTAAAGTCTCTGAGGATCCTACTCGTAAATGAATTACTTTGGTTTCCTGCACAATCCTCCCATGTATGTATAAGTTTTACGACTAATTCAGTATATTTACTTACTTTATGGCTACTGCCCAATTAGGTGTCTATACATCTGTTGACAGGGTAATATACCCAATTTCGAGAGATTCCGTGCCTATAGCAAAATAATAATTATAAAATTTACATTCTATAACGGCATTCCCTTATTTTATTTTCTTGTTTGCTTTGGTTTTAGTATTATTCTTTGTCTAGTTTAACGTCGCACCTGAAAATTAAAACAAAGCGGTTAAAACATCTAGAAAAAAGGCAAAACACAATGTAAAGCAAAACAATCTCCACAAACCTTATGTCAGCGCAAGCTAGACGAAAAAAAAATTAAAAGTAATGTAGTATGTATCTAATATAAATCTTTTAAATGATTTCAATTAAATTCAGTTCTTTTTGTATTCATCCTACTTCTAACAAGCTCTACTGTATTTATTCCTTTTTCAGTTAAATGTTGACTATTAAGAATTAAATAAGCAACTTGCTCTCAATCTTTATAATCTAAATATTTACTTGAAAATAAAGGGTATTTATTAAAATAATTAATTAAAATATCTAAAGATACTTTACTAGATGCAGCCAGAGTATAGTATGTATTATTTGTAAGGCCCATCTTGATTCCTTAACAACAACAACAACACCTCCAGCCTGAGAACTAGAAAAGGAAAAGGCTTCGGCTTCGGCTTCGGCTTCGCCTTCGCCTTCGCAGTAAGAGCATCAAAAAAAATTAATACCAGCCCCTTAGTCTATTATTTTTTTTAATATATACCTTTTATTTTTTACGAAAATAAAATCAACTCCTTTTTCCTTTTGACGTTTAAATGCAAGACTTATTCCCTCTTTAGTGTATTCTATTGCACGGGCAACTTCGGAAATTGAAGGATATATAATTTTTTCCTGAGTTATAGTATCAACCACTTCTATACGAACACTTGGCCTACCGGATCCTTCAGGTCGGCCACAACCCTTCCGATTTAAATTGAGCTGTTTTAATTGTTCTTGATGTTCTTTGCTTGAATTGAGTCGATTTAAATACTCTAAATGCTTAGCTTTTCTCTCTTCCGTTCACACAAGAGACATTTTAACTCTTGTCTCTTCAGAATGCAGATGACCCAGTGAGGACCCTGCTTTGGATAAGATATTGTATTCCGGGCATATTAAATCCATAAAATATTGTTCACGAATTATTGCTTTCTCTGGTGTACAATACTCCATTATTTCTAATCTAAAAGCAAAATACCCATATTTTAGTAAAGCAATACAAATAAGACTTCTCCCCTTTTCAATCTGTGTTTCTAAATAAGAAATGCTTAAATATTCTGTAAATCGCCTACCAAGATTTGAACTACTTCCTATATAGCTTTTTCCATTAGTTAAATTTAAAAAGCGATATACTCCAGCTTTGGCTTTATTTTCTTGGATAATTAGTAACTTATCTAGATCAACATTTTTATATATTTTAACAGGAAGAGCCGAAGAATTAGTCCGCAAACTAGCGCTCCGCGCTTCAAAAACAGACGCAGTAGTAGAAAGTGTACGAGTATGTTCTGATAACTTAAGATGCAAATTTCTTCTTGTCTTTTTAAAAAAAGGACCCAGTGTAGAATTTAAAGTTTTTAAATGGTCTCAATTGAAAATTTTTCTATTCTTATTCATTCTAGCTTTTAATTCTAGAATTAACTTACTAATTTCTTCATTATGATATGCTCTACTAAGCTTATAATTTACGATTGTTTCCCAATCTTTGTAATCAAGGTATTTTGAACTAAACAGAGGGTATCTATTGAAATAATCTAGAATAATTCTAAGACTTTTTTCATTACTTGCATATACGATATAATAATTATCATACTTAGTTCTAGTTAACAAGTTACAATTTAAGAATAAACATATTTGATTTAAAATATCATAATAACTATCACTAGTTATAGGATCTAACATTCTTTGTTCAATTCTCAATCTACAAGAAATCTTTCTTTTTTTTGCACCTTGTTCTGTTTTTGTGTATTGTACAGAAAAACTACCATCAGAATCCACATAACCACTAAATCAACTACTATTTTCTAAATTATCTTTATTCAAAGGTAATTTTTCTAATTGAGCATTATGGTTTTTATTTAACCAGTCTATTAAACTATGAAGTTGATGTATTTTAGGTGTCTTTAATTCACCGTTTATTAAATTTACAATTTTTTTTAAACCTATTACAGGTGAAACTACTAAAACACAAGCATTATATTTAGATTTATATCTAATAAATCCTGATCCTATAATATCGAGTAATTTTTTAGCTAAAGCCTCATTTTTTAAACCAAAAGTTATACAAAATCTAGGATTATGTGTCTTACTTCCTTTTTGTTTTTGGATTCAGATATGCCCATCACCTTCAAATAAACCAGCCAAATATGAGCTAAAGGTACTTAGAGATTGCTTTCTGGTTGAAAAAGTTCTTTTAGGTGTATTGAAAGGAATCAACGGTTGTTTTCGACCAGCTTTGTAAAAAGCCTTATGGTTCTCCTTGCTCTCGTTCTCTAGAGATACAGAAAGATCATAATTTTCCGGATCATAAGGGAAATCTTCCGAATCTTTATTTATAGAGCTAGAATATTTATTAAGTTTGAATCTAAGTATCTCAATTTGGTTAAAGCCTTCTTTAGATAAATGCATTTTACACTTAACTTTAGTAAAGATTTCTTTTCAAATTAAGTAATTCTTATACTTATTTCCTTCTAATTTATAAGTATCGAAATGAGGAATAATTTGGCTATTAAGATCTTTAATATTACCTATTGTATAATACACCACTGGTCTTATAGAACTTACATGAATCTTTCCTAATCCACTAAAAAATTCTGATATCTTTTCAACTAATGGGATTTCTCTATCACGTAATCCAATATTAAATCGGATATTCATATAACCTGTTTTAGGTTCTAGAGAAACAGTAAATGATCCATCACCATCTACGAAACCACTTACTCAGTGAGGATTTAGCAGAACAATAGGACCTATATATGTAGGTCTAGCTAATGTGGGTACTGTAGGAAAAGCAAGTTTTAATCTTTCAGGTAAACCTTTATTTATAGAAGACTTTAAAGAAATTATTTTTTTTAATCCCTCTTCATTTCGGTGTTCCTTCTTTTCAATCAAGATCATACAAGCCTTTCATAAATTAAAATCAATTAATTTAGCACTTTGAAGTGGATATTGATTAAATTGCGGTTTAATTACATTGATTATATCTTTTAATTTAGAAACTCTATAATGAGCCATATCCTTATGTACAGTAATTGAACCAACCCCGAAAAAAGCTTTAATTTTTTCCAACAGTGGTAAATCTACAATGTGTAATTTAATGCAGAATCGATGGGTAACTACTCAATTTTTACTTAGTTGATCCGTGACATCTATAAAAAATGAACCCTCAGCACCGGTAATCCCTGTTAGATAGAACGGATTAAGAATTTTAGCTGAGACAGTAGAATACTTTAGTTTCGATGAAGTAGAGCTTGCTATTTTTTTCTTATGTAAAAAAAAAAAGGAAGAACCTGTATTTAATATTAAATTTTTAGAAACTTGGATGTTTATTTCGTACGAACCTAAACTATTATTAGGGTTATGGGAACTATTAGATACACTACTAATATAACAAGCCTTTAATTTATTTTCCTTAACAAAATTAGGTTTGGGCAACGATGCTACACCAAAGACACAAGAAAAAAGGAGGACCTGGACCTTGTTGTTTGCCATATCCGGACCCCCTACCATTAAAGGCAGAAGAAAATTACCGAATCCTCCTATTAATGCTGGCATAACCATAAAGAATAGTAGGGTCAGCCTAGTTCGCTTGCGCGTTCCGCTGCCCTCCGAACCGTACGTGATTGTCTCCAATCATACGGCTCTCCATTTCGAGCCTAATCGTACCGATTCTCTATGAAGCTTAAGGCTATTTAGTTTTCTTTTTCTTAGCTTCGTAATTGAATATTGCTCTTTCCTCATCAGTTCACGTGTTATTGTGAAATCTGATGTGGTGATCTTTACATAATGGTATTTGCTTTCTATAGATTGCGCCCATTTGTCTAGTAAAGAAGTCCAGTTTACTATTCGGTTTCTTCACGTCCCTTATCTGTCTTACGTGATGCATTTCTACATCAGAAGTACTTCCGCATATTGCGCAGGGTGCTGTTAGATTCGATTTTGTAAACTTAGCGTTTCAAACTTTTTCGATCTTATTCAACGGGTGTTGGTTTATACTTGCTGCTTTAGCTATGTTTAGTCCCTTGGCATATCTTATGTCGATGAAAGATATTCTTTTATCTTTATCCACGTTGTATCCAAGGTCTTTATTGAATTTTTCGAAAGCCTTTGCAGCTGTTTTCAGTTTGAATTTTCTCGCCAATGTTAAAGCACATGACTCTTTGATAAGTCATCCTACTCAGGCTATAGCTCACCTGTTTTTAGCGAAGCTGTAATAGTTTTGTATTCCTCTTACTACAGAGTTATAATACCTAATAACGTCAGGGTGCTCTAAATTTATTAAGTTCCCCTTGAATGTTCCTCTGTATTCTAACTCTTTATGCATTGCATGTGAAGTTCTTTTACGGATAAACCCATTGTTTGCTAATTTTTTTAATACTTTGGCTGTATCCCTTTCTATGTTGATTCTCACTTTCTTTCTTCTTATTATAGATTTACCATTTACTACTATTGTTTCGTACGGTTTTACCCCTCCTTTCATTAGTGGTGCTCTGATACTATATCCTAGGAATTTGAAAGGTTTTTCAACAAATTTAGATATGGATGTTTTATCCGGATTGAACTTTAGTTTTAGTTTGCTATTTACGAAAACTTCTATCTTTTGTAGAACTTCTTTTGCGATTTTGTAGCTTCCTTCAACTCCCACTACAAAGTCATCGACGTATCTTACGTAATGTATCCTGATGAATGAATCATCTCTCTTTATACTAGGTGTCTTCAACAGTTGTAGAATTATTAGTCTATAGTCGACAGGTCTGCTTTTATCATATCCTTTTAGTCTTCAGTACTTCGCTTTGTTCTGGAGTTTCATGTTTTCTGACCTTCTCTGTCTTTTATCACCCTTTTGGTACTCTATTTTTAGCTCTTCTATGTATTCATCTAGTTTGTGCAAAAAGATGTTACACAGGAGTGGGCTTAGTATAGAACCTTGAGGTGTTCCGACTGCTAAGTTATCATGTAGTTCTCCTAGTTTAAAGTAACCTGCCTTTAGTCAGCTTTTTATAAGGCCTAAGGTTTTTTTACAGTAGATTTCCTCCTTAATTATGCTTATTAGGGCATCATGTAGGATTGAATCGAAAGATTTAGACAAATCTCCTTCAATGATATATTGTGCACTTTGAAAGTTAGCTTCCAATTGTTTCATTGCTGTGTGTGTTCCTCTTGCAGGTCTGAATCCGTGAGAAGTGTCCAGGAATTTTTTTTCGTATAATCTTTCCATGACTAGAAGAATGGCTTTTTGTACTATTTTTTCTCTAGGTGACGCTATTGTTAAAGGTCTAGTTTCATTTTTCCCTGGTTTTAGAATTTGTATTCTTCTTCCCGAGTTGAACTCAAATTTACCAGCCTTTAAGTCGGACTGCACTTTTAAAAAGTAACTAAGGTTTAGTCCATCCAGAGTCACGTTGTCGACTCCTTTTGTCATATTACCTGGGTTACTTTTTATCAATTCGTAAGCGGCAACAAGATTCATAAGATTACTTATAGCTTTTATATTTACTTCTGTAGATTTAAGTGTTTTCTCATCTTTGCTGCCACGTATCACATTGCTGCCGGCTTTTGAAGATAATGTTCTCACTTGTAGGTTTGAAACTGTCGCCCTTCAGATATCGCTGCTATATCCTACTACGACGACTCCGTCACCACCCTTTCAGGGTCCCAGGTTTTTAGCCTGGTTCTTAGATACCCTAGTAAAAGTAGGGCACCCATAGGTGATCCCGTAGTTCCTTGAGCCGGCTTTCTGTGTTAGGCTTCTTGCGCAATGTTTTGACTCTTTGCGAGTTATCCCGTTATTCCTTGAAAGTAGCTCTAAAACTAATGATAAAATTAGAGTGAATAACGCATTTGCCCTATCTGTTCATTTGGCAAAGTTCCTATTGTGAAGGATATTGCGTATAATCAAGTTCGTTAACCTAAGCGTTACACAGAGTAGATCAGGAATACGTCCTAAGCCTTGAACATCAGACTCGTTTACTCCCTTTACTATCAACTTAGCTGTTTGAGTTTCCTCGTGGAGTTTGGCTCCATCAGCCTGATAGTTCTTTACACAACTACTTTCGTTTGTGAATCCTTTCAGGATTAACCACACATCAAGACACAACGGCGCACCTCATTAAAATAGCGTGAGCTGTCACGACACTATTGTATAATTGGTTATTGGATATAAATTGTACCCCAGGGCCACTAAGTTCTAACCTTATTAAGACTGAAAAAGCTGTACCTAATAATCCTGAAAATATAGAAAATATTAAGTATAAGGTTCCTATATCTTTAGCATTAGTTGAAAGAAATCATCTTTCAATATTCATAGATATTATGGATCTTAGCTTAAGGTCCCTGGTATATTCTTCATCATCTATATCCATAATTAGGAATTATTAGAGTTCTATCTTTAAGTGACATTATTAATAATGACTAATAACTAAAAATTGAACTTAATATATTTTGTTCCACTTTTATAAAGAATAGTTACCCACTATTGTTAATACCTTTAAACTAAACAGGGATTGAACTTTTTAATTTTATATTATAGATATACAGTAAATTATTTAAGTATATAAGTATTAACTCAAATTTATTATTAAATTGTTATATAAAGATTATGGAGGAATTGAACCTCATACTTATGATTTGCAATCAAAGTGTAAATCCATTTACAGCATAATCTTTTTATATTTATTATACATATTCTCTTTATATAACAATTTCCTTTAAGCAATACTTATTTATATCACTAAAAGATCTGATTATTTTTTTTTACTTATAATTAAATTTAATACCTTGATACAAATCTATTAAAGTATTCTCTATTATACTTATTAAAGGTACTATAACTAAGAAGTATAAGAAATATAAAGCTGTACTAATTTGCCCGAGCTCTATAAATGGACTTTCTACATGTTTAGCTCCTAATTGCATTAATATTAATAAGTTTATAACAAATACATAAAACATTATTTTACTTAGAGGTCTGAATTGAAAACCTTTTGTTAAACCTAAATCTGCTTTAGGTAATATTAATATAATTAATAGTGAACTAAACATAGCTATAACACCTAATAATTTATTAGGTATAGATCTTAATATAGCATAGAAAGGTAAAAGATCGTAGATATAAATTAACCTAAGATTCAATATTCTATAATCCCAATTTATATAGCATCTCTTTAATAAAATAAGATTTAACTAAAGATATTAAAGTCTCCATAGATTCTTTAAATATATAAATACGAGGTTTTTTTCTTTATTATAATGAATAGAGCATTTTAAATTAAATTTTTCCTGTAATGTAAACATCAATTTATCTACATCTTCATTAGTAAATCCATAAACACTTATATGCATACCACTACCATGCTTACTTCCATCGTCCATTAATCAAAAAGCTAAGCCTCTTGAAGTTAGCAATTCAAAAATATTATCAGGAACTTTCTTCACATTTGATTTGTAAAATATATCTCTAAATATATTAAAACAAGGAAGTTGCATAGTTGTAAAAGATATAGCACTATATGTTTCTTTAGTTCTATTATCTATAGTAGTTCTAACTTTAAATTTATAATCTTTAGTACAATAAGGTAAAAAGAAATTTAATACATAATGAAAGTAATCTTTGTGAGATATAGCTGTTTGAGCATATACTAATCTTGAATTACTTGAAAGTGATCTCCTTACTATATGACCATCACCTAGTAAAATACCGATTAATATTTCTTTAACTTCACCAGGTAATTCAATTCAAGCTCTTTCAGAATAAAATAAACGTTTAATACCTTTTGTAGAACGTTGTAACACTAAGGTATTAATAAAGAATATTATAGAAGCAAGATCTAAGTTAATATACTGTTAACTTCATAATATTTCTATTATGATCGGACTATCTCTTCAATTTTTATAGCGGTAGCAAAAGGCTAATTTGTAATATGCTAAGCTTTAATTTGTTTCGCGTATAGTCTCTGGAGATTCTAATAAGAATATTAATAAATATCTTTTAGTTTCCTGCTGATCATCATATTATATAAGAGTTTTCAGCAAACGGCGAAATTAAGTGACATCTTCTATTCTATCACTCGGGTACTATAGCAGCTGGTGTTTGCATAGGGTTAGCCATTATATAATTTTCGCTATCTCCTAAGAGATTAGGCATGAAAAATACGAACATACTTAAAACAAAAATAAAGATAAATATAGTAATTAAATCTTTAAATAAATAATAAGGAGCGAAAGGTATTCTATCATAATAACCAGGAACTCCTAAAGGATTACTTGCTCCAGCTGTATCATGTACAGCTATTAAGTGCATTAAAACTAATGCAGCTAGTACAAAAGGTAGTACAAAGTGTAAAGCAAAGAATCTGTTTAGAGTTGCATTATTAACAGAGCACTTATCTTGGTAGTTACATATTTAATTGAGATTAAATACTCTTACTACACTCAATAAATTTATTTATTGGTCGGACTATATCTTGATCTCACATCTAATAATTTGAAGGTATTTTAATTTTTTCTGAATACCTAGATATTTTACGTAAATGTTTTATTCATAATAAATATTGTAATTTCTTATGACCTAATAATTTTACAGGGGCATTTTCTAAAAATTTTATAACATTTTCTATAGATCTTACTCCTGTTACTTTTAATTTTGAACAATTTCCCGCATCTAAATGAATACTTACAGTAAAAAATAAATATTTATGGATAGCTGATATCAAAATATTATCATCTTTTTGAGCAATGTCAAAACTGGCTATTAAATAATCATTGTCTTTATTTAATTTATATACACTAAAACAACCTTCAGCTTCTATAAATCCCACTAATCAAGCAGAAAAATAAGACGAATTAATAATATGTTCTATAGAATTAATTGGCTTATTACTTCTAATGTATTTAGGTAAATCTTTTGAATAAATAATACCTGAAAGCAATGTGTCTTTAAATCTTAAATAATCGTATTGTTTATTAGAAAACATAGGATACTTATCAAATATAGGTAATATTAAATCTTTCAAATGATTTTTATCTCTTATTCTTAAAGATACCATTTTTATTCCATTTCTTTCTCTAATATTTACAACACCTATACCTAAAATGCTTTTTATTTTATAAATTAATTGAACGTCTCTAATAGATAATTCTATTCCTAATTCATAAGTTAAATATTTACCTTTTTTTGTAATAGTAAAATAACCATCACCTTCAAACAAACCTACTAAATAAGCATATGTGAGATCTCCTGCGTGTAGTCTCTGAGAGGCTATCAAAGTATGCAAATTTCTCACCCCTACTGGTTTTCCCCCTGTCAATGCAATTTTTACGTCTATTGTTGATATTAAAAGAAATAATAAATCGTATGCAAATCCTAAATTTAGGGATGTTCCAGAATTAAGCAGGATTTTTAACACTACGTCGCCGTAGTGTGGTTCTTCTGTCTTTAAACCTCCTCATACGACAATATAATTTAGTATAATTTTTAATTTATACCTTATATCCTTTCAGATATATTTAGACTATGTCTTGAATTTTAATAATAAAATTCTAGGGGTTATCGTGTTGAGTTTATTGTTGGTTTAACTCACCCATTAGTCGTTGTACGTCCTTAATCCTATAAAATAAACCGAATTAAGTTACGCTACAAATAATTTAATAATAGAGAAGGAATATGTTATTAAATGTCTTTGTATTTTTCCCCATTTGCCACTAAAAAATAAATTTTATTTTTTAAGGAGCCCATATTACAGTTTAGGGTAATGTAATTTATTACAATTTTGTAGATTATTTAATCACTTTATATATTGAATGTACTTTAATCCAATTAAAGGGTGTAAACCTTCGAAAGAAAAGAAGTTTATTACTGTTTGTATATCAGATTTAGAACTAACACTAAACTAACTAAAATTATTAATAGTATCTATTTTTCTATTAGTTTTAAATACTAGTTTAAATGCTTCAAATAAATTAGTATCTATTCTTTGTTTTAATTGAAAACAACCATCATTATTACTTTTAATAAAAAATGAACTTAGATTAATTGTCCTGTAGAATAGGCTTTAGGTGTAGATATATTTCCTCCTGCTCCTGCTGCTGCTAAGTTATGACTTTCTAAGGACTAACTTTGTTTACATATCCTTTTTAATACAGGAAATATCTTATACCTGAAACTTATATTAATAGCAAACTATTTTACTCTTAGTTAGTATTACAATCCTATTTTATATAACATAGATTCCCCATATAAGGTTTTATCTACTCACGTAGAATATGCATTGAACGTTGACTAATATATATCCTTGGTTGAGTAGGAGTATGGTAACACAATCTACAATTTAAATTATATCTAATCATTAAAACGTTCATTATACGTACTATGTCTATTAATTTATAAGAATCAGTACAAAGAATTAAACCGTACTCTTTAGCAGACCCGTCACCCATTATTAAATGGGCTAAGGCTACAGGAGTTAAAAGATTATATATATCTTCAGGGACTATTTTTACTTTGTCCATATAAAATAAAGATCTTAAATCATTAAAACATGGTAATCTTTTAGAACGGAAATATAAAGCAATACTCAGCTTATATTTTCGAATACTTTTAGATAAACTAGGATAAATATTACAATAATGAGAAAGTATAAAGTAAACAAATCAAACGTAACTGGAATTTTTTATACCTTGCTTAAAAGTTAAATGAGGGTTTTCATGAGTTTTAGAAGAAGATAAATGGCCATCTGATAAAAATATTCCTATCATTACACTTTTTTGGTAAGGCGGCAATACAATCATATTTTTCACTATTTTTGTAAAACGGCCTCTTCCTACTGTTGAAATCAAATTAGAACCTCAAACTACAATATCTGTATCTTATGGTTTAACTACATATGTGGAATAATTTCTAACATTCTTTAACTCTTGACGTTTTTTCTCATACTCTTTTTTCTGTTATGTCCCAAGCGACTCCTTTTGTTTTTCTCTTTATCCCTTAAATACTCTAATAAATAATAATAGCTTTTTCTATTAGAACATAATTTTTTATATTCCTTTTTTACTCTTTTATAAGTAAGGGGATTTTCTTGTGCAAATTTAACTACACCAGTATATGAGCAAGGACATGTAAATCCTACAATTCAATTTTTAAAAAAGTGTAATAATGTATAATCGTATGCACTTTCTGGTAATTTAAACACGTTTTTAATATTATCTTTTGATGGTATATAATCATACATTTTAATTTCATTTTTTAAAATATGCATAGCCAGATTAAATTGATCATTTCTAGTTTCAGTTAAAAAGAATATATTATTATAAATTAATAAAGGAAATAATATTTCCTGTAACTCAGTTCTATTTATTATTAATTTACAAGTCGGACTTTTTAAATCCTTATACGTATTTAAACTACCTAATTTTAAAACAGAATGAATATATTCTAAAGTAGAAATATCTTCTAAATGTAATGAAATAGTCAATTTCATTGTTATATACCCTTTAGAGGTTTTAGTAATTTGAATATAACCATCTCCATCAATTAAGCCTACTAAATAAGCTAGAAATGTGGAGGGAATAGAGATATAATCTCTTTTGTCTAATAATTTAGTTAACTTTTTTAAGGCATTTTTATGTACATTACCTATTGTAGGTAGTGAAGAGAAAAAAATAATCATACAAATACATAAATTAATTAACACTGTAATTTTTATTGACTCTACTACGTCTTTTCCTATTCAAGGTATAGCACTAATAAGGTTTGTAATAACAGTAGCCAAATCTTTAATTTACTCCTTCTAGCTATATAATTAGCTTTTCATGTTTAAAATTAGCAAATCCAGTACTTTATACTTATCTTAATATATGTAATTATAATTTTAATTTATATAGTATAAAGCCTTGTACCTCAATATGTCACCGTTATAATTTTTTATTGAGAAAAGACTCCGACTGTACATTAAGCAGCATTTAAACCACCCACCAGTGATCCAGTCTGTAGCGATATTTTCATCTACCGACGGTCTTTATTCTAAACAAAAATATTGACCGTTCTCACCAATGTTGCTGCATAATTATAATGGATGTTTACTAAATTATGCAACTATGTATAACAAATAAATTTAAAATCAAGAGAATCCTACAAGTTTTTACATCTTCCATCACATCACAACTGATTCACTCTTTACAAGATGAAGAAGTAGTTCTTACACAATACTTTAGGGTTCTCCTTCTGTTCTATAACCTATTATATCTTGTATATAAATATTAAGGATAAGATATGCGAGAAAACCTTTTTATGCGAAGCAGCGAAGCACTCCTTATTTGAAATGTTATAGAGCTAATTTCGATCTCCCTCCCATTAAAAACCGTTATATTGAAAATAGGGTTTCACTAATAAAACTTAGTAAAAACAATATATTCGCTTCGCGCTTCGCTGCTATCATGAAGACAGAAAACAGGCTTGATTAGTAATTATCTGTCCTTTCTATTTTTTTTTATATAAAAAAAACAGGCGGACTTTCCTCAATCCCTTCTCCCTGGCCCCTAACCTAAGTGACCTTTTAAGATCAGACAAAGGCAAGCTTAAAGAGGTTGTGTAATCATATGAGATGGTAATGACTTCAGCCTCTTATTGAGTGGTTGAAGATGAAGCCTAATAGGTAAGGTCCTCATTTTCTCATAGCTCATAAATAAGGAATAGCTAAGAGACCTACACACAGTTTAATTGAGAGGTGAACCCGAGACAGATAAAATTTATCGCCCGAAGGACCTGTAGAGGATGAGGGACGTAACTTTGTAAAAACTTGATAGATGATGATAATGTATGCTTTGACTCTGAGTGCTTCTCTTGAAATGATTAAACCTAAATAGGTACTAATGAGGCTTTATCTATCCTATATGGTAATCCTTTAGAATGAATAACCATTACCACACGATCATACGATTTCTTATTTATGATCTCCCTTTGCTTTAACAACCCTATATTCTGACCAATAGAAATAGGATAAACAGATCACATGGCAAGTTCAACCTAGTCAAGACACGTCATCTTCAGTAATGTATCATACCCCAAAAAAATCTCTCACGGTCCATAATATGATTTATCATCTATGATAAACATCTCCTCGTCATCATAGATAAAACCCAATAGATAAGCAAAAATAAATGACATGACGAATCTTATCCTGACACCTCATATTCGGTGGTACCACTTTACTATGACACGTCATATTTGAAGGACCGACCTTGAAGTCTTATCAAGAGCATATGCTTTCATTTTCATCACCCGATAGCTAACGACGACCACATCGTCATGAAAGATCGAGACCTACATTTTCTCCCCTACAAAGTACACCTATCGATAGTACTCACTTATTCCGAAGGTATTCACCCTTACAGCTGATATCTTTGAAGGTTGGCTATCGATCCACATAGAGCCAAGCAAGAGAAAACAGGATTTCTTATCTATGATATACATATGACAAGATTTTTCAGTCTGGTGATCCAACTTGGCATTCTCCTACGTAGTATTACAAGATAACATTTACCTGTTCCACCTAGCACACCTTATAAATACCTCAACCCTATAGCCAATCATTTCTATTATTTTCTTATCTTCTGTTTCATTTTTGATCATCTGCTCTTTTCTTAGCAAGCTAAAAATGATCACTCAGTCTTACGGATGCCGAATGAGTCATAGAAACCTTGAAGTCCCATTGAGAACACCCTCCCCTCTCCCTTAGAAATTAGAGCCAGAGTTAGCTGTCCACTACAGAGGCAATAAGGGGAGTTAAAGCAATCACGTGAGATAGTCAAAGAAAAAGTATATAAAGATCACAATCTCCTCCTCTTTCTCCTTCTCTTTATTCCCTACTCACAGAGTTACATCACATCTCTATCAATCTTGATCAAGACTTTCCCTATTACAACTTTTTTAAACATCAACCATACACAATCACAATTCATAGCTTGCCATTCCTAGAAATCACCTTTTTACACAATCTACCCTTATATGCACCATGGCTTTTTCCAATCAACTTATTCCTGATTCTACTTTTATCACGACAACGCTTCCCATTTTGGAGCATAAGCCTTCTAAACCTATTATTACCGATCGCCTTATTATTCGACCTCTTGTTCTCTCGGATCTTGAGGCATACCACACCTTAATAAGCCAACCAGAAGCTATGTCTAATACGGATGGCTTGTGTCAGCCAGTTGTCGATATGAACGAGACTTGGGACCTTCTCAATTTTATGCAAACACTCTACTATCCATTTATATCTTTCGGAATTTTCCTGAAGAAGTCTGACGGTAACGAGGGCGACCTGATTGGTGATGGAGGAGTGCACAATATGACGTCCCCTAAAACAGGATGGCCTGAATTCGGATACAGATTCAAGAAAGAGCACTGGGGCAAAGGATACGCCACGGAATTCGCGAACGCCTTTCTACAATTCTGGTGGAGTCTCCCTCGTATACTTACAAGGATACAAGTCAACCCCAGCTCTATTGATTTTCCTAATGCATCTCAGGAGGCAACTGAGCTAATGTATGCTTGGACCACGGCCGACAATTTGGCAAGTCAAAGGGTAATGCAGAAAGTTGGCTTTGAGTCTTATGAAAATTTTGACAATCGGAGGGTCCATTGGCGACAACGAAACCCTTTTGGGCTGCGAAGCACGCATGCCTTCTCCTCTCACTAAGGCTTTCTTCTGTTGAAACGGGATCTTTGTCGCAAGGGTAAATATTACATTACGCGTAATGACGAGTTAGGAAAGGAAGAAAGGAAGGAAAATTTGACGAAATGAAGAAGTATCAGATTGAATACTAAGTTTTGCTTTATTCCTTTCCGATTACTTCTCTTATTAATTTATTATTGTTTTCCTAGAGTGCATACTTCGTAGTCTTATTTATAAAAGATTTTACACTTCTCCTAGCCTATTGGCATGTCCTCCTTTAGTCCCTTGACTTTTTTATATCCTTCTATTATTATCTTTATAACCTTAAATTTATTTATTCCAGTTATAATGAGTCTAGCAAGCTAGAGGGGTAACGATAGAGCAATTCTTACACCTCTAATTGAGAAATCATAGTGTATTTAGATAGCTTGACTGCCTTTAGTGGAGATTTATCCTCTTCAAACATGCTACACTGTGAAGCACCCTTCGCCTATTGCTCCTTTACCTCCTATTTACATAGACAACCAACCTTTCTAGCGATAGCTAAAAATCTGGTAACAGAAGGCCGCACTCATAAACAATAGATGCAATCTTATTTAAATCCTTTTATTACTAGTTATACATTTGAGGCACGAAAAATACCTCATAGGCTCATTTGTCCATAAGGTAATACATACAAACTTACTGTTTAAAAAAAGTTATGATATCTTTATGATTCGTATATCATATTTATCTACATAGACTATAGATAAAAAGTTTCGACTGTGCATTAAGCAGCATTTCAGCTACCCATTAGTGATCCAGCCTGTAGCGATTCTATGGTAAACCGACGATCTGCATTATTATTTAATATTCTTTAATCGTTTTCACTAATATCGCCAAAGAAATAATATTATATTTCTTCAATAAACCTCTAGGGTCATTCTGCTTTAAATTTTATTTTTTTCCATAAATTGCAAAAAATTTTTTACTCACAGGACTACAATTATAATATTACAACTACATAAAAAATTTAGAGCGGAGCGCCATAATTTACGATTCAACGTCTTTTTAATAATTTACTAGAACTTTTTAAACTTCTATAGACAGTTTTTGTAGAACAATTTAAAGCTTCTGCAGTTTTTACAATGCTAAGCTGTTCACCATAAACAATACCGTTTAATTCCTTCACAATAATAGATTTAGAATTCTTTTTCATATTTAGAATTCCTTTTTCAGAATAATTAGGGTTTTTTCTGGTAAGAGCAGCTTTTTTCATAGATTCTATTGTTTCAGGTGAAAAGCATTTACCTTTATTTAAATCTCCTATCCGTTTTCTACGAGACTCACTATAACATGATTTCATTTTTATTCTAGTTACTTCACTATGTTTATAACCAAAGCTGGATCCTGCTTCAGTTAAAATGTTATAATCAGGTAAAAGAGATTTCAAATAAAAATCTTCCAAATTTAATAATTTTTTATTATTTTCTTGATTAACTATTTCAGGGAATAATTCTAAGATAAAAAAGGCAAAATTATGCAATTTATATTTTTTTACTGCATTTTTTACTATTTTACTCCCATTCAAGTAAATCAAGTGATTTGTAAATCTTGTATTAAATTTATCTGTAGAAGCCGATCCTATATAATAATCTAAAGTCTGTTTGTTTAAAATCATATAAACACCGCTAAGACCTTTAGTTTGTGTAGCTATAACTTTCCTTACAGAATCTTCATGCAAGTTGTCATAAGTAAAAACAGGATTAAGGTTTTTAGATTTTAAAAAGTTTTTTATAACATCTAAATTATAAGATGTAGAAAAATATCTTTTATTACTGTGCAAGCTATATATTGTAGTTGTCTTACTATTATAATCGTTTTGGGCTATGTATAAATAACCCAAGAAACCTGTACCCATCATTAGGATAAGGATTATTGCACCTATTACTCAAGCTAATGTTCTAGGAGCTCTGTAAGATGCATAATAAAAACCTCTACCTATGTGTAAATACATTAAGAAGAAGAAAGCTGAAGCTGTATTACTGTGTAAGTAACGAACTAATCATCCGTTATTAACGTCTCTCATAATCATTTTTGTTCAATTGAGTCTGTGCCAATTCTGCTGCATATTTTACTTTATTGACCGACAAAGCATATCAAATAATAAATCGACAGTAAAGCAAGTTACATCATTTCCGCTATTCGATAAACTAATACTTATTTTTCGACATTATCCAAAGAAATAGAAGAAAATATATATTTATTTTTATATTTTTTTCCTGTATCGATATATCTCCCTATTACTCTACTACCTCGTTTTAAACCTATAACTTCATGTCCGTCCCCATATGTAGAAAAAGGTGAACCTTTTAATTCTTTATTTTCTACAGATTCACTATCATAAATATAAACAGTAAAACCTTTTCGTCCTCCTTTACCTATAGTAAATTCTCTAACTAACTCAAAATGACTACGCTCACTTGAAATATCAAAAGGAGGTGTTTGAGCTAAAAGTTTAGATATTCGCTTATAGTTAGGTATTTCTATTTTACTTAAATTGTTGGCAGTACTATAACGATATTTATTTGTGGCGGATGAGATCTCTAAAGCAATTTTTTTACCTTCAGGTAAATAATAATAACCTAATTTGTGTATTATTACCATTACAACTCAATAAAGGTAATCTAGTCCTTTTCGACTAAAAAATGTCATAGATTCAAAAAAAGGTACAACATAGTTAAAATTTACATCTATTCTATAAATTACCATAGAATAGACACCTGTTCCTTTATTTAGAGAATACTTTATCACTTCTTGGCTACTTGATAATTTAAATGTATTTAACAAATACGCTTCTATAGCTTCTAAAACAAAAAGATTTTTTTTATGTTGAGCAATTTGAATATAAGGAACCAGATGTTTATATCCAAAAGTTCCTTCTCCTTCCACAAATCCTAATAATCATCACTTGTTTATAGAAACTTTATTTTTTAAAATTTCTTCTTGCTTTGGTTTTATTACTAATCTATTACTATTCATAGATTCTTTAAGTTTTTTTAATTTAATAAGATCTATTTTAGATAATTTATTATGCAATAAACGCCCTTTATCTGTTTTCTCTCCTTTTAATTTAATTAAAGCTGCCTCCAAGAAACAAGTAAAATCTAAAAATTTGGAGGTTTGCAGGGGGAATTCTTGAAAAATAGGTATAAGAACTGAAGTTATATCTTCAAACTTAGTTACAAAGAATAAAGCCGATGAACGATTTTTATTTTTTAATATTTTTCCTATTCCTAAAGTTTGGGCTATTTTTTCTAAGATTTCTGCATCATCTATGTGAACTTCTATAATAAATCTTAAACCTATATAACTTCAATTTTTATATGGAGCAATAGAAAAAGAACCCTCACCGTCTGTAAACCCTACCAACCATTGTAAAAATTCCTTAGAAGCTAAGGGTATACTTTTTTTAAGGTGAGCTGGTAGATCTTCAGTATATTTATTATTCGGTATGCTAAGCCGAAAATTTTTTGCCAATTTTTCAACTAACTTATTTTTAAGTTGTTGTGGTGTATATATTTTAGAGAATACGGGGCCACTCTTAATCTACTTAATTATTAACTAATAATTATTTATATTTCATTAACCTCTAGACGCACTATCTATGAGTGGTTTAGATGAAAAAATATACTTATTTTTATATAATCTATTGGTATCTATATAACGATTACATGTATTACTACTAGGTTTTAAACCTAAAGCTTTGTGTGCCAAACTAAAAGAAGCAAACGGAGAACCTTCAACTATACCTTCATTTGTATATATATATACTATTCTAGGATTATCTGATTTATTTGCTATTCTAAATTTGCGCACATTATCTACATGAGGATTAAAAAGTTTTATATCAAAAGGAGGCTCTATTTTTGAAATATTTTGAAATCTTTCAAAAATATTTTCAATAGCTTTATTAATATATTCAGTTGAATTAATTTTACTTGTGCTATATCTTTTGTTAAGAATATCTGAAATATCTAAAAATAATTTTTTACCTTCAGTTAAATAATAATACCCATTTATTTTTAATAATAGAGCTATTTTTCATAATTTAAAGTCGTAGAATTCTACTCTTTTACCTTGAAAATATATCTCCCTTTATAGGCTTTAACTTGAGCACGTGAAATAAATTTACTAATAACTATAGGGTTAATTTCTAATTCTTTAGCTGCTGCTCTCATAGAATGATAAACTGTTGTTTTAGTTAAAACTAAATCTATTACTTCTATTTGTATTGAATTAGGGTCAGCTAAAGACAGACTTAACTTATGTATATCTGTTTTAGCTAAACCTTTTAACCCTTTACTTATTTTAGCTAAAGATATATCTGTGTGCTTTACACCTAGACGAGGTAAACTAGTAGATTCTAGTATATTATAATCTGGCTTTAATTCTGCTATATAGTAACCCTCTCTTCTTAAAGTATCAGCAGGGTCACAATATTCTAGAATCTCTAAACTAAAGTTAGAATAACCATATTTTAATAGTGCTTGACATATAGGCATATTTAAATTTCTCTCAAGATAAGCTACATTGTAATATCTATAAAACCTTATTCTTAATTGAATAGAACTTCCTATATATGTTTTATCATTTATCTTGTTAATCCATCTATATACTCCCGCCTTATCTTTATTTTCTTCTAATATTTTGGCTTTTTCCATCTCCGCATTAGAATAAATAGGTAAAAGTGAAGAATATAAGGATAGATTCTTATGATTTTGACTATAAGAAATTAAATTAAACTTTTTATTTGTGAAGTTACATATAATCTTTAATTATTAAAATTGATTATTATCTACTTTAGAATTTAATCTCGTACATACTAGAAGAATCTAATCAAGGTAAAATATAATAAAATAAAGCATCTACACTACTAACAACTAAGGATACTACATTGGTTCTAAGATTTGTAATATTACTTACATTTACTGACGATATTTTACTATATTTAGGTATATCAGAATTAGACAATTCAGTTAAAAATGTTATCATTGCATTTAAACTTTCTTGACTTGTCGTTTTCTGAGCTATTTGAAAATATAATGAAGATCCTGTTTTAATTCCAAAAGTACCTTCACCTTCTATGAATCCAATAAATCAATGAGGGTTTATTATAATTTGAGGTCTTGTAATATCATATTTAAAAACCGTTCTTTTTAAATTCATTCCATTTTTAAGGAAAAGAATCTTTTCCTTATCTGAACTTGATAGATTACCATCTATACTTTTCCCTTTAATAAGAATAGCTGTATGAAAGTCTTGGAAATCTAACTTTTTAGTAGTATGTAAAGGAAAGTTTATGAATATAGGACATAATACGTCTTTTAATTCAGAAAATTTTTCTACTATAAATGCACAATTATTTCTATTTTGTTCTATAACAACTTTACCTATTTCTAATTTAGATTTAATAGTATTAAGAACTTTTAAATCATCAATAGTACCTTTCGAAGTTACTAGCTACTACATGTAATCGTTATATATTTTTTTTACTAAAAATTATAATTTTTATTTTTCATTTAATATTTCCTTTAGAGTATAAATTTTTTTTTATCCCTTTTGAGTTAAATGTGCTTTAGATTTAACTAAGCCTAATATTTCCTTTCAAATTAAATAATTATGAAGCTTATTACTCTTTAATACATAAGAATCAAAATGAGGTATTAGAATTTCATCTATACTATTAATACTAGCTATAATAAACTGAACAGCATTCTTATAGTTAGAAATATTTCCAACTCCTCCAAAGAATTCTTGTATTTTTAAAATCAAAGGTAAATCACGTTTATTTAAACCTATACTATAAATAATCCTCACCTGATTAGTGAGCTTAGATATAGACACATGAAATGAACTATCTCCTTCAGAAAACCCACTAACTCAATAAGGATTAAGAGGAGTCTCATCTATTCTACATTTTAATCTTTCTAATGGTTTAACATCCTTAAATATTAATTTTAAATTTTCAGAAAGACCTTTATTAAGAGCTGATTTTATACTTATTATTTTTGTTAACCCTTCTAACGTTAAATGTACCTTTTTAGCTAAAATATTAATACACATAACTCATAATTTAAAGTCTACACTTTTATCGCTTTGTAAAGGATATTTTTTAAAGTGAGGTAGAATTACATTAATTAGATCGTTCAGTTTACTTACCATAAAACAAGCAGATTTACCATTTTTATTTGAAAATACATTACCAACTCCAAAAAAGTTATGAATTGCGTACAATAAAGCTAAATCTTTTTTATGTAAATGTATAACAAAGGATGGTAATACACCCCACCTGCTTGTTTATACACTTTAATCATAAAGCTACCTTCTGCATCGACAAATCCAGTAACTCAATTTGGATTTAAATTTATCATAGAGATATCTTTCGATAGAGCCGCCGAAGTAGCTGTAGTAGAATAAGAACGAACAGAGATTTGTTTTGGCTGTAAAGGAACAATATTAGGTCTTTTTAATATATGTAAGTTTATTTTAAATCTAAATCTAATATATGTACGATCTAATGTAATAGAAAAGCATCCCTCTCCATCCGTAAATCCTGAAAATCAAAATAGAAACTCTTTATTTAACTGGTCTTCTTCCTTTAATTGTGTCGAGTAGTTTCTTATTCAAGTTAAAGGTACATATAGAGACTTAGTGCTATAAATAGTAGAAAAGTGAAAAGACTCCATTTTATTTTTATAACCCAATATAGGAATATACATTAAATGCATATCATAAAGTAAGTATAGATAAATAATCAATATTCCTTTTCTTTACAGAAAAGGTTGGACTATATCATCTATCATAATCTAACTATAGATTAGAAGTCAAGCGTATAAGTCTCTGAAGATCCATCATCTACACTAATGGTTTCCTGCTGATCATCTTATAGAATTTAATATAAATAAGGTTTTCCAGCAAATATACCTGATTTAATGAGCACATTATGAACTAACGTATATGCTCAACAGAATTGAATGCTTCAGCTATACTAGGATTGTAATGCATCGCTAAAGTTACACCTGTCACTATTTGTATACCTAAACAAAGTCCTAATAAAGAACCAAAATTTCATAAATAATTTATATTGGTAGGTTGTGAATGATCAATTATATAAGCGTTAATTAATTTTAAAAAAGGATGACTTTTTAATAATCTCATTGTTGTTTTTTTTTTATTAACTACTATAATAATTTTATAAATACTTATACATAATACAACAAATTGTTTTTTTTAATTTGTATATGTCTTTTAATAAAATTTATACTTAAATAATCTAAATATTATTCTACATAATAAGCAAACTGTTATTTATTCCAAGATTTTTTTTTATTTTCAGCGCAAGCTAGGCAAGCTAGCCCTAGCTAGAATTATCCTATTTATCTGACTCATCTTCTACTTTAGATTCTCTATTTTAATTTATTTTAGATTAAATCTTGAATTTTCAACAGATTCATCTTTAAACTATTAACTATCAGAATTTTCCCTTTCACTTTCACTATTATATTTTTCTGCGAAGCGCGAAGCTACTGAAAAAGGGTATCAATCTTCAATAGATATTTTATATATTATCAGAATAGGTACTATAATTTTCATATAAGACCTATGATCTCTACAATTTATTAAAAATGTCTTATTAAATATACTATCTGTCCTTTAATTTCCTCTCTATCTAGATTTTATTGACCTTCATTTGTATTTCCTGTATTTGCTTTACCTTCTATTATATTTTTGGCATTTTATTGATCTTAATTTTTATATTCTATTTATTCTTCATCTGTTGCATATTCTACTTCAGATCTTGATATTTTAATTCCTTAATTTTCCTATTGAACTTTATAATACTAAGATTGAACTTTATTATACTCTTATACTTCAAAATTTGAAGGTTGAACTTATTGATTTGAAGATAGAGATTCTCATGATGTTCCTAATTGTTGTATTCCTAGTACTCCTTCCTTTTCTACTAGATCAATATTAATCTTCTCATATTTATTCATTATTATTTCATTAGGTATATTTACTAAATTATTTAGTTATATACTCTAACTAAGAAGAAGATTTTTATAATCCATAAAAATTTTTTACTATGTCTAAAATGTTAGATATTAACAATAATATTTATAAAATAAATCTTGTAATTAATACTATAAAAATTGAATATACAACTAATTCTAATAATTTTATAGGAAAATTAACTCTAGCCTTTAAGTCAATTTTACTACTACTTTATTTATTTAATTTTAAATAGTTACTACTGCTTATTAAAACTATTGTGCAAGATATTATAATAAAATTTAATAAATAAGAGTATTGGATTGAAAAGAAAGTAAATATAGATAAGTAAAAACAAACACCTAATAAAAAATAAAAAGCGTAATAAGTTACAGCACCATTACTTAAGTTAGATACTGTTTTACTTATTATAGTTAACATTACTCACATGCCATAAGGACCTACTCTTTCTATACTACCTTTATCTAGTATTTTACTTGTCTGACCTCCTATATATAAAACTGTATTAACTATAAAATTATTATATAAGAATTCTATTAAGAAACGTTGGTTAAAGAAACCGAATACATAATATCCTAAATTAGATAATTTGAAACTAAATAAAGCACTAGGATTAAATTCATAGTATACAATAGCTAAAGCTGAAAATGATACTGTTAATATCAAAGGGAGTAATTTAAATAAAAATTGAACAGCAAATTCTGTGTTTATTAATATTTCATGCGTAGGATGAATAAATATACTATTATCTATAAAAAATCCAGAACCTAAACCAATAAATATGTCTCTAGTTAAGTATCCGAAATATATTGAAAATATAGCTAATATAACTAAAGGTAAGCTTAAGAAGATATCACCTTCATGAGCATTTTTATAATAATTTACAGGCCCATTAGGATTAGCTAAGAAAGTTAAGTATAAAACTTTTAATGAGTATAATGTAGTAAATATTGCACCTATTACAGCTATAAAATATACATTGATGCTACTAAAGTAATATTGACCATAAGCAGATTCTAATATAAAATCTTTACTATAAAATCCTGTCATGAAAGGAAAAGCAACTAAACTAAGACTAGCTATTAATATAACTGTATAAGTTAAAGGTAAGAATGATAATAATCCTCCATATCTTCTTAACGGTTATTTGTTAAAAAAAATTTTTTTATAGTTTGTTTTAATTCCATTTATTTAATTTATCTTTTAAACTGTTTAATTTATCTAGCGCTTCAGGACTTAATTCTTTATTTTCCAGTAATTTTACTATCTCACATCAGATAGTAAAGTTATAAAGTTTAAAGCCTTACAAAGGATAATCCTTAAAGTGTTTCATTAAACACTTAAGATTAGCTAATTTAAATATTTTTAATTCCGCAGAATAGGTGACATGTATATTGACCCTTTTTCTTCCTATTCGAAAAAAAATTTGTTTATTCTTATTAATATAAACCTATCTCTTTCATTTAACCCTATACTAAATATAGGTCACATTTTATTAGTATTTTTATAAAAATTTATATAAAATGATCCCTCACCTGTAATTCAAAAAGGATTTAATTTATGAGCTAAGCTCTGATCATTTATTTCAACTACAGGTTTATTAGTTATAGTTATATTAGGAAAGGATAGTTTCAATTTTTCAGATTGACCACGGTTCGGTTCATGGAATTTTTATAAGATAAAATTTATTCTAGGCCTTGTGGAGTTAAATAATTTTTATTTAAGATAATGTTTATACATTTTTTTCAAAAGGCAAAATCTATTTGTTTATAATTTTGCAAAGGATATCTATCAAATTGATTAACTATATTAAGTATATCTTTGAGACCTTGAATAGAATACCTTGCAACTTTTTTATTGAAAGTAACTGAACCTATCCTCCCCCCCCCCCAAAAAAAAAAGAAAAGTTTGTATTTTATAAATAAGATCTAAATCTTTTACATGAACCTCTATTATAAACCTAGCCTGTACTTGTTATCCTATTAAATTTGTAGAACTTTTAACCCTATGTAGATTAAAACAACCTTCAGCTATTTTTTTTATAAAAAAATACTACAAATCCTGTAATAAACCACGGATTTTTAAATTCATTCTTTAGAGCTAGCTTTGAACCTGAACTAAAATTTTTTATACACTTTTTATTCTTATTGCTACCTTCTAAAAGACTTCGCCCTAAATATATAATTAAAATAGAATATAAGAAAAACTATAATTTTTTTTAATTTTAACAAATTATCCCCACAACTTGATATTATCTTATCGCATTAAAATAGAATAAATAATTTAAGTATTCTATTGTTCAAACTTTCGTAAGGGGGCCAGACTCTATCTTAATTCTACTCTCATGAGAAACTTACTCAATTTCATAATAGGTTCGTTAGACCTGAGTAGACACTACTATCATATAGTCGTTGCGCTTTTATCCTTATAATTTCTATGAATTTATTATCTTTAGCTAGACATAGCTAAAGATAATAAATGGCCGGAGGCCCCTAACACTTGTTTTTATAGCCATATAAATAAAAATTATAAGGAATTTAGTTCCGCGAAGATCCATTGCTCTTTCGATTATCTTAAATGTTGTTACATCGTATACCTATAGGTAAAACTCTACCCTAAGTATCCATAGAGAAATGATTAATAACTCGTACTCTCAAAGGTTACCCTTTTACTCGCTGTAATTTAAGCTTTAGGAATTGCCCGGAGTTAGATAGTATTAGATCAAAAAAATTAGAAAGGAACTTTTAAAGTTGATCTTGATTATCCACTACAGCATGTATTACAGCACCTGCTCCTAAGAATAATAATCCTTTATAAAAAGCGTGATTTATTAAATGGAATATAGCAATATTATAAGAAGATAAACCTATAGCTATAACCATCATACCTAATTGACTCATGGTAGAATAAGCGATAATTTTTTTAATATCTTGTTGAAATAAACCAACAAGAGAACTAAATATAGTAGTTATTGCTCCTAATCATAAACATAAAAGTAATACTGCGCTACTATATTCTATTAATGGAGATGAACGTATTAATAAATACACCCCTGCTGTTACCATTGTGGCAGCATGTATTAATGCTGACACTGGAGTAGGACCTTCCCAAAACTCACGGTGTATTGTTGGAACTTAAAAAATATCCACAACTCCGGTTACACCTGTCAAATAAATAGAGCACCCGACTGTACATTAAGCAGCATAGCATAGCCACCCCTAGGTGAACCAGTCTGTAGCGATACATTAAAATACCGACGGTCTTAACTACCGGAATACATTGACCGTTTTCACCTTAGTAGCTTATCCAGAACAAAAGGCAATCTTCATTATTATTAAGGCAGCTTCGCTGACGCTTCGCAGACAATTTACAGATGCTTCGCTAATGAACAGAGCGAGCACGACTAATAAATTAACCGATTTGTATACAAGGAGCTTCCGCTACGAAATCCGCCATACAGCGAGCGCCATACTCCTTACTTAGGATTAGACTTATTGTCTTGTACTTTAATCTTGGATTTATTAATTATATTACTAAATTTTATGATATGCTAGTTACAGCTAAAATATAATACCTGCAGCGAAGCTGCGCGAAGTATATTTAATATCAGGTAGAGTAGTAAGAACCCTACTCACTAATATCTTAATCCATATAATCATCATTTCCAAAAAGAGCTTTTATAAAATTAAGAAGAATATCCAATCAAAATATTAGATTAAGATCAGAAGAATTTGCTTCAGCAGAATTACGAGAGGAAATATCAGATGAACTACCTCCTTGAGAAGGAGCTGAAGAAGAAGATGAAGGAGGTGAAGAAGAAGATGAAGGAGGTGAAGGAAAACCCCCAGAACCACCTGAAGGACCTGATCTTCCATTATCATCTCCATCATCATTACGGGATCGTTTTTTAGATGATGGCAGACTATCAGTAGATTCTGATCCCTCACGTTTTTTAGTATTATACTCCTGATTAAGTTCAGTTGAATGAAGAGTTAAATTTTTCATGTCAGTATTTAATTTATTAAGCTCAGATTTTAAACTTTTTTGTTCACTCTTAATATATTCTTTTATTTCATCCAAGCTTTCCTCTACAGTAGAATTCCCACTCTCTTCATGAAAAAATGAAGAGAATTCTTCTTTTAGATCATTCAGATGACTATTTGCATTTTTAGCCTTTTCAGGCAATTTTTTATCTAATTCTATTGCCTTATTTATATTTTTCAAGATCTCATTATTATCTTGAATAGTCTCAGTTATATCAGACTTTTCTTCTCTTAATTTTGTAAATTCTTGAAATTTAGAATTTTCACCGGTTACAGGCGGTGTAGCCTCTTTATCCTCAGCCGATCTTGATTCTGAACCTCCAGATCCTATAGTAGATCCTGATCCGCCTGTAGAATCTTCCGATTCTACTACAGGATCTTCTTTATATAATGATATGGGGGGGTATAATTCTTCTATATTACCTTTTATTTGTATAGGCATTTTGTTTAGATATAATAATAAAGCTGATATGTAGAACAGAGGACTATTTGCAAAGTAGTCAAATAATTTATTTATACCTTCTGTTAGATTTAAACTTAGGTAGAAAGATTCTTTTTTATTACGAACGGGAAGTTCTACTATATTACCTTTTTGACTACTTTATAAGTTAACTAAACTTATACTTAGTGAGTCTGGAATTTACATACGTACGAAACATATTTGGTTTAATCCTTGCTATATTTCTGGTATGCAGCTATGGTATAACCCTACAAACTTAGGATGTTTACCATTTGCGACTTTTATAAGAATATCGCCATAGGTAATCATACATGAAGACCTACTTGTGAGCTCTTAGCCATAGCTCCTATTAATAAACATATACCTATAATTGTTATAACATTTTCGTTAATATAAGGAGTTACTGAGAATACAATATTATAATATAAATTACCTTGAGATCATAATACTGCAAACATTCCTATTGTTAAAAAACAATCTCCCACTCTATTAGTTAAAAATGCAGATAAAGAACTTTGGTTAGCTGCGATTCTAGTGAATCAGAAACTAACTAAAAGGTATGAACAAACTCCTACACCCTCTCACTAGTCTTAATCAGCATTATGCTGATTTATTACATAATTTTATATTAACATATTTAATTTATTATAGTTTATACTCCTAATTTATATAACATTTCAGGTATAAAATAAGGTCTTACTAATGTTATTAATTTATCCATACTTTTTTTACTTATCCTAATTCTAAAACTTTCAAGACCAGAACTTGAAATACGCTTATTTAAAGTAGCTTTTATATTAAATTTTGAATATAAAGCGGCTATTAAAAGCTCTTGTTCTTCTTTAGTAAAACTTTCACTACATATAAAAATAACACCATTGTGAAAATAACCGTCTCCCATCAATAAATGAGCTAACCCTATAGGAGTTAACAAATCTTGTATATTTAAAGGCACTATTTTATTTTTATCTTTATAAAATAAATCATGGTATTTATTTAAACAAGCAAACCTCAATGTTCTAACGTATATAGACTTATAGACCTTTCCTGTTCTAGAATCACCTTTTCTTACAATTATTACAGGTTCATTATTTATTAAAGGAGCAAACAAAGTACGTATACTTAATACATATGACTCTTGTTCAGGCTAAGTATGATCTATTCTAAGTCTTGTATTATGAGTAGGTTTTCCTCTTTCCAGAGAACCATCTGCTAACATTATACCTATAATTGCATCTATTTGTTCCTGTGTTAGCTCATACTCTTGTCTATACTCCCTAGAGATTTTTCTAATATCTCTAGCAATATAGTCAGTTTTACTCCTATAAGCCTGTTTTAATTTACATATAGGATAAGTAATATAATATGAATAAGAGATATAAATATCTAAAAACAAATGTCAAAAAGGATTTATTCGCAATAATAGCTCTATTTATATAAAGCATTGGACTATATATTTACCCTTTCTTTCTAGTTATTTTATACTGAGAAAATAGGGTATTCCATTTTAGTCTCTGAAGGTACTTAAAATAAGATTCCCTGCTGATTGTATTTAATTTTATTTTAAATATATCCCAGCAATTTATGGAATAATAATATTTATATACTTACGTATATAAAGGGCCAAAAGGGACCCACAAACATTAATAGATAATTATCACCTGTTACTAATATGATCATCATAAAAGTGAACAAGCTTAGATAGCTAAAGAATCTTTGATTATGCTTTACAGCCAAATTTATCCTACAATTAATTTTATTATAAGGAGTTACTTACTCCTCTACCTTTATTCATACCAGATTTTATCTCTCTAATAGAATTTATACCCTCAACTGTAAGATGGGTACGATTAATCATTAATTTATGAATTTTACACCAATCAAGATAATCATATAATTTTATACCTACTAAAGGATATTCCTTAAAAAAAGGAACTATTATATTAGTAATATCCGAAAAGTCAACTATTGTTAAATTAACTGCGAACTTACCATTATATTTGTAGATCTTTCCGCATCCAAAATATTTAACTAAATTTTCCATTAATATAATATCTCTTTGATGTTGGGTTATTCTAAATCTCAATTGTACTCGATATCCAATTTTACTTTTAGACAAAGGCATACGAACATCAAAGTTTCCCTCAGCAGAGACAAAACCCGAAATTCAATTAGGGTTTAGATTTACGTTATCATTGTTAAAAACTGGTCTTTCAACAGGAGTATATCCTGCAAACTCTGATTTTAATTTATCAGATAAACCTAAATTCATTGATGCTTTTATATTTACTATTTGATTTAAACCCTCGACAGTAAGATGAGCTTTATTATTCACAAGTTTCATTCCTTGTTTAAATAATAATAAATCTGCAGCTTTTTGAGTTATTAAAGGGTATTTTTCTAAATGAAAAATAAGTTTATTTAAATCTTTAATTGAATCAACTGAATAATTAACTATGTCTCGATTTCGAGCTAAATGGATAGAACCAATACCATCTAAATACTCTTGTAATAGATATAATAAATCAAGATCCTTTGTGTGTAGACCAATTTGAAATTTCAATTGTACACGCCAACCTAATTTACGGACTTTATTTCTATCTATTACTATAGTAAATGAACCCTCACCATCTATTAATCCAGATCAAACCCAAGGATTTATTGGAGTTGAGTTACAGGTAGAAAAATTTTTTTTATTGAATTGTTTAGAAGGGATTTTGACTTTAGAGGTTCAATGTGGTTCTATGTTGAACCCGAGGCTTATACCTCTGTTTCTTTCGAAACCCTTTAGAGTACATCTTAAATCCATTAATTGCTTAATGTATCAACTGCCGTCTACTCGTTGCTCTTTTACAACCATACTTTTTAGTATTCTTGATTTAGATCCGCAATTGTCCATTTTAATTTCATATATCTTATGACTTGTTACCTTACCTGAGTAATTACTTCAGCCACTTATAGTTTTTCAACTATAGCTAGGTACCATAAGTTTTAGGAGATTTCCGGAATTTGACAGTTTATCCCCATAGTCACGTTTTCCCCTAACGCAACCTCGCCGAGGATCCTGACTCATATATCCTATAGAATAGAAATGAACTAAAGAACTTATTATTAACACAGGAATTAACATTGACCAGATCCTAATTAACGTGATTTCATATTCAAATATAAATAGACATATCTCTAAATTAAAATAATCAAATCTATCTGAATACAGATTTTTCTCTAAATTGAAATCAAGGGTAATTAAGTATACCCTTTAGGAGTTTATTACCTAGTGTGGTGGTAGGCTATCCACTGTGCGTAGTGTTTGTTTAGATAATCTTTCCTCCCTACGATATCGCACTCGTTATAGGACTCGACTATACATTCGCGAGCATTTCAGCTCTACGTAAGTGAACTAGTCTGTAGCGACATTTATAACTGCCGACGGTCTTTAAGTATAAAAAATATATTTATATTTTTCCTTTAAGATATCATTAACCGTTTTCACTTATTTGTATAAGTATAGAATTGTAGGATTATAATCTTACTTAATTCCTCAGGATTTATTGAATATTTGTTTTAATTCGAGGTTGACGATGATGATAATGACTCATTTCTTATTGCTGTAGGCAATAATAATTTAAAAAAGTAAATCCGTACTCATATGAGTACGCAAACTGCTACTTAGACGAAGAGATTTTTATTTCTCTACCAAAAAATATTAGCATTAGCTTTAGCATTAGCAGTAGCATTAGCATTAGCATTAGCAGTAGCATTAGCAGTAACAGTAAGGGTTTATTAGTAATGGTAACTTGTTATAAGCTTACTCTTAAGGAGATAGCTAAGCAAATAAAGTAGATATTACTATGTTACAGTAAACGGGCTAAATACAGGTACTCTTCTAATTTTATGGTTATTGAGTTCGACTCAATATTCTACTGAATCTTGGATTTCTACATCTAAATATTTACCTAAAGTATCTGGATATACTCCTACAATCGAGGCAGCTTCTGATAAAGTATTTGCCATTAATACTTCTCCATCCAATTCACGTATCTCATATACACAACTGCTTTGTTGATGTAATACTTTTCGTGTGAAAATATCTCTTACCCGACCATCATAAAGATGTTCGACAATCGGTGTAGCAGAAAATAACTTATCTCTTTCCTCTTTACTTAAGGATGGTCCTGGTGCTGTATGAGTAGATAAACGGTAATTATTCATTGTGTATGATAACTTTAATATTATTCCTTTTATTTCATCTTTTCTATATGCCCCGTTATGAACAACTCTACAAATAATTTTAAAATCTTGAAAATCTTTACCTTTTTTAGTTAAAAATGTCATATCATCTAAAAAAGGTATTAAATAGCTATTTAAAACTCTAACATTTTTAATAGTAAGAGCTACGCTACTTTTACTATTATTTCTAGCTTTTAATGTTGTTACAGCTATGGTAGAAGAGTTTTTTAATTTATATAAACTATATGTATTAAAGCCCAGAGACTTTTCTAAAAATTCCTTTATTTTAAGTAAAACGTCATATTGTACTCCAGTTATTTCTATATAAAAAACGGGCGTTAAACTATCTCTTCTCACAAAAAAGGATCCGTCTCCTTCTATGAACCCTAACAATCACCTTTTCGTTATTACAATTTTAGAATTTTCTGGTCGATCAAAATTAATACGATTAGTATTCATTTTATTTTTTAATTCTAACATTGTATCTTTAATTAAGTCAGCGCTCAAATTTTTATCCCTATTTACGTATAAATTATAAGCTTTCTTAAAATCTAAATAATCTAGGTATTTAGTTGTATTAAGGTTGTATTTATCAAAGATATAAATTAATAGTTTTATTCCTTCCCTGTCTGTAACATTAAATATACAATCATTCTTATATAATCGAACATTACCAATGGCTAACTTATTATGAATATATCTTAAAACACCTATATCATCCTTATGTAATGCTATCTTAAACATGAAAGAAAAACTAGAGATCGTTACTTTATCTTTTTTTAATGTAGGATTAATAATAAAATTTGATTCAGCATCCGAGAACCCCACAAATCATTGAAGAAAATTTTCTTCAATTTCAAAGAGAGGATCTTTAAGAGAAGCACCGTTAGTACTTTCAATTGAAAAGTATCTTTTTTGTATGTGTATTCTACAAGAAAGATCTTTAACGAGATATCTATTCCGATATTTAGTGTTTAAATGAGCCATACCTGAGCAAAGAAAACCGCTACCTGAACGAAATATATTTACAAAAATCACCTTATACAGTTGGATTTTCACCAACACAGCATCTATATATCAAATAAATAATATACACACACAATACACTGTTAAGCTATCAAATTGAAAACTTCAAGACAAATTAAATAATTCATTATCTAATCATTTAAATAAGTTAATAGATACAGAATTATTATTAAATCCTACTTCAAAGAAGCTAATTACAGCTAATATAGTAGTTGTCATTATACATAGACAACCTAAAATATGACTACCTGTCACACCGACTTTTCTACCAAAAACTCCGGATACTATAGATCCTAATAAAGGTAATATAATTATACTTAAATACATTATTTATATTCTATTGTGATACTTCCTCTTAGTCTATAAAATGCTACTAAAATAGCTAAACCTATAGCTGATTCTGCACCAGCTATCACTATAATGTATATAGCGTATGTTTGTCCTATTATATCATCAAGATTAATAGAACTTACCAATATTAAGAATGTTATAGATAATAGCATTATTTCTATAGAAATAAGCATTAATATTATATTTTTTCTATTTAATACGAAGCCTAATATTCCTATTAAAAAAAGTACTAAAGTTAAACTCATATATTTATTTAATATATTTCAAATTATTAGTATAAATGTATTTATACATATATATATAGGTATAGCCACTAAAGACTATACTAGAGGCATTATAGATTCGAACTACAATCGCGATGACCGTACCATCAAGTTTTACCATTAAACTAATACCCCTTGAGTATTAGATTTTACACTATAATAAATTAAGCACTATATAGTCAATGAACAAATTGGTCTATATTTACAGATTCTATAACTATAGGCATTGAACTATGTAAAATTCCACATATTTCTGAACACTGACCATAGAATACTCCTTCTCTATTAATAAATACTGATACTTGATTTAGTCTTCCAGGGTATGCATCACATTTTATACCTAATGAAGGGCAAGCGAAAGACGTTACACAAATTTTTCTAAATATTAACCTTTATCTAACTCCTTTACCTTGTTCACCCGTCTTTCCCTTTTTTTTTTATTTCTTATCTAGATATGTCTATATAGATATAAGAAATAGTGCAAAAACAAACTAGTCTTAAGGACTGCGTAGCATGAAATAGCAGCCTTATGATATGCATTTAACTCTATTTTATAAATATATAGTCTTTATACGGTTTTCCTGTATTCAATACTTTAGCTATTTTTTTTCTGTCCATTATTATGTTTTTATTTTTAAAGTGTTTTACTATGTCTATAATACTCGAAAATTTAAGAGTTTTTCCCGTTTCAATCTCTTTTATAATAACAGGTAGGCTAAATTTTTCTCTTGAAGATTGACTTAAAAATAACGTTTTTTTCTCTGAAATTAAATTAGCTAATTCAGGGTTATTTAAACCAGCCGGACTTGCATCCTTTATAAGAGTATCAGTAATCTTAAAGAAGTTTAAATAAGTTTTTCCTTCTTTGAGACAATTTCTGCAAGTATTAGAATGTATACCTAGATCACCTTTTATTTGGTTTAAAGATTTAGACGAATAATATAAGGTTTTTCCTTCTAAATCATATAAATAGATCTTGGTTCCCTGGTTAACTCTAAAATTTACTATTCTTTGAGTATTTAGATTAAAACTTTTATGTAATAAGTAATATTGCTCCAATAATAAAAAATAGTAACCAGAAGAAAACGTAGTCGGCATGACAAATATTTCTAAACTAAACTTAGAAAATCCATCTTTCTTGATAAAAGGTAGCAATTTTCCGGAGTTATCTTGATTTAAATGTTTAAAAGTAAAGTATTGATCTAGTCTTCTAGAAAGACTATTACTAGAACCTACATATTTACATCCTGTAACCTTATGAGTGAAAATATAAACACCTGCTTTTAATCCTCTAGTTTTAGGTCTTCCAACAAGACCTACAAAAGAAGGATAAGTTTGATCATTAAAGGGTAAATCATACTTAACTCCTGGTATGTTTTTTAGTTTATCCAGTTCAACCTGTGTAATTGAAACTTGTTGATTAACTAATAATTTATTAAGGGTTTCGCTAGTTATATTAGAATAATCATCGTAAACCTTAATATTAGAATAATATCTAAAAGACGTATTTAATTTAGAATAGTATAAAGACATATTTAATTTAGAATAGTTTATAAAAAACGGATTTCGTTTAGAATAGCATAAAGGCGTCTTTAAATATGAAAAGCGGTAAAACCGCCCCTTTACTGTAATTAGATTTTTATATAAAGGATAATTTTTGGTGAAAGACGTAACATCAATTTATCTTATTATTAACACCATACATAAACTTATATATTAAAAGGGGAGGATGCTTGCTTGCTTCCCTGGGAAGCAAGCAGCGCTAATTTTTTTTTTATATAAAAAATACGCAGCTGCGGCTCCTCCGTGTATACACGGATGGATGCATGCTACAACTAGCACTATTACTATTTCCTTCGTGCGCAAGCTAGACGGTGCTTTGTTACGGATAATTACTCAGTAGGTGTGTCAGGAGTTTTAATAACTTAGAAAGGCTATTGTGCTAACTTTAATCTTGGATTTATTGATTTACTTTATACTAAAATATATTCCAAGAGCCGATTTCCCGGTGACTAGAGTACACCTTACAGTATTTAGAAGATGACGATCTAAAACTGAATAACCATCTACTCGTTGCTCTTTTACACATTATCTTAGATAAGAGGTGATTTAGATCCGCGATTACCCATTATCTTTTCAAATAATCATTAGTCTTCTTACTATACCTGAGTGATTAGTTCAGCCGCACCTTGACCCTTTTAGATCTAATGTTTAGTAACTAATGCTTTAGGGCTTCCCCGGAGTTTGGTTATTTAACACTAGAGTGAGGGCCTAATCTCACTTTTTATGTATGACATCTCCGGAAGTTACAACAAATCTAATATGTGTTAATTCTGGAACTATAACTCTGTTATCTACTTCCAACATTCTTAATCCTCCAGAATCTTCTAGATCTGATCCTGGTATTATGTATGAATCAAATTCTATAAATTCTTCGTTAGAATCTATAAAATCCGGATATTGGTAACTTCAATACCATTGGTGACCCTCTGCTAAAACTGTCATTGAAGGATCGTTCACTTCATCCATTAAATATAATAATTTAAACGAAGGGAATGCTATAAGTATTAATATAACAGCTGGTGTTATAGTTCATATTAATTCAATTAAAGTCAAAAGAGTTCATATAGTTTCCTACATGATTGAACTATATTATACCTTTATAATAAGGTTTCCACATATAGTCTCTGAGGATCCTTAATCATCAATTTTAAAGTTACCTGCTGATTATCCTTTCTAATATCTGTTAAGATTTTCACTAGTCTAAGTACTTAGAATTTTAGAAGTTTCCAGCATACAGTGGGATTTTATTCATAGTTATTATAAGTCTTTTTAGTGCAGAGCGCTGAATGCAGAGCCAGATAATTTATATCTATCTTTGAAAATTACCCTTGAATTCTTATATCTTATAATAGTACTTCCACTTATATCTAAAAATTTAAGTCTAGCTGAGACAAAACTACCTATTCCATCAGATAAACACTTTTCATATATGTATAAATGATTATCTCTTCCCACGCTCATTTTTAATTTAATTTCTTAATAATATTTATGATTAAGGGAACTTCCTGCTATTTTCAATATGTTATATTTAGGATTTAATTTATCAAAGTAATGTTGTTCTATTTTTTTTTTTATAAAAAAAAAATAGAAAGTAAATCAGAAATTTTACAATATTCTAATAGAAAAATAAAAAAACCATATATAATTAATGCTCTATTCCCTCCGGAGATCGAAATAATTAAATTATCTTTAATTTTTAAATAACTAAGATTAAAAGAATTTTTTAATCTTTTATAAATATTTATCTTATTAAAGAGGGTAACTTAATTAGTTAGAAAAAAGGAGATAGCAAATAGATATTTTTATGACCATATTTTATAGTGTATATTAATGAAACTTAGCTTATAGATATTATTACTACTACAAGCTATATATCTCTCAATAAACAACACATATATAATTAAATATTATCTAATATTAGATGTAAATTTATAGACAAATTTATATACTAATCCTGAATTCTTATATTTTATAATAATCTTTTTACTTACACCTAATAAACTCGCGGCTCTTTTAGGTGAAAGAAAACTACCTATTAATTTAAATCTTTTTTTTGTACATCTTTTATAAATATAAACAGCAGATCTTTCATAACCTTTACAAGAATTTTCTTTAACGACCTCTTTAGCATTATTATATCATTTTTCTAAAGCCTTGTTACTAATATTCTTATCTACCTCTTCAGTAGGAATAACCGAAACAGAATTGCTTTCACTGGTAATATTATTATCTGAGTTTATTAAACTAAGATTGTAAGGTTTATTTTTAATAATAATTTCCACATTATTATCATTAGGTAATCCACTATCTAAGGTACTTATTGATAAACCATAAAATTTGATACAAGAAGAAATTGAATTAAACTTGTTTATAACTAATCCCTTTTCATCTTTAATTTCTACACTTATATTATCATGAGCTTTAGTGGAAAAATATGATCTTTTTGTACTAGTACTACTCATACCTTTCTTAATTTTAAAAATTTCTTTAAAATAAAAAAAATTATTATTATACATAAAACACTTTTGAATAGGCACTTTTTTACCATGATTTAAGTATTTATGAGATATAGGTGCTTTTGTAGCAGCAAAGTTTTTTATTATAGAGAATAATACTCATCCTACACTGAATAATATTAATACTAAGTAGTACATAATGTTATCGTGTAATTCCACTAAACCTTCCATTTGTGGAGTAGCGCTATCTTGAAAGTATATACCTCAAGCTTCAGGCGCGTCAAAATATGTAAATGTATTTAATAAGTTTTTCATTCAAAATTAAATTATTAAATTTCTAATTGTAATAGAATTATTTTATTCTTCTTAGTATGAACTAACACCCTTTCCAGCCAGTCCCTTATAAGAGGAGCTTACTCCTACGGAACGCTCACACATAAAAATATGTGTTATAAAATCTAATTATAACGAAGCAAAATTAAGCAACGTATAATAATAGTAATGACATCATTAAAGCGAATACAATCGATTAATCATTACCTCTACTTATCTTAATAACATATTTATTTCTATACGGTTTATTTACACCTTTTTCCAGTTGAGATGCTTCTCTTATTAATAAAATTTTAATATCAGAATTTAAGATTGCTGCCTCTCTAATACTACTATGAGTAGTAGTAATATTAGTCTCAAGATCAGTTATTTCAACTTCTAATCCTTTAACTGGAACATAAGTTCTATTTCTAGCAATGTTCTTAAATTTTTCTATAGTCTCAGGAGTATGCTTTTTGTTATAAAAAGCATTATTTGCACCTCTACGATTTTTACTCATAAGATCCTTAACTTTATCTGTATGTTTTCTACCAGTAGCTAATATTTTCATCTTATCTATAGACTCTGAAGTATGTTTATATCCTTTAGTGCTACCAGCCATAAGATTAAGATTATATTCTGGTTTAATAAGATCTATTCATTTCTGTTCACACATAATAATATTTTCAGAGTCACTATACTCTAAAATGTGCAAGTTAAAACTATTCATAGAATATTTATTTAATGATCTTACTATATATAGATTGTTTTTAGATGCTAAATATCAATCTTGATAATAATCACTTATTCTTAAATATAAAGGATTACCACTACCTACATACATTTTGTTGTTGATTTTATTTTCTCATGCATATACTCCTATTTTGCCATTATTATCCAAACGTATTAGTTCTCTTTGATTTATAGGATCATAATAAGATTTTTCTATACCATTTGGCAACCTAGACCCTGTGTAGGTTGATAATAATCTATAGAAAATAATTGTTTTTAACGTTATAATAAGAGCCATATATACTTTATAAATTTTAAGAAATTTCTCTCTTATTTAGACTATGTCTTATATCTTAGAATATAAGATATGAGGGGGCTTACCGTAGAATTATTGTTAATACATTACTCATCTACTAGTCGTTGAACGGTTTTAATATATAAAAGTGTATAATATTAAACTTCGCTGCAAATTAACATAATTAATATGTATTTCTTGCAATTCACCCTCTTTATACTGCGCTATTCGCTTAATGCAGTAGCTTCTGAGAAAGCAAAACCTAATATTGAGTAAGAGAATAATTGGTTTTTTAATGAAGGGTTTCTAGCTACACCTATTATTAAACACCCGAAAACTACTCCTATTCCTACTCCTGCTCCTAAAACTCCTACTGTAGCCAATCCGGCTCCGATTATTTTTGATGCTTGTAACATAACTGACTCTTCTTTTTCTCCACGACCACGTCAAATCTTTCACCTTGATAACTTATAACTTTAGGGTTAGTACTTTTGCTAGCTGGCTAGCAAAATAACGTTTTATCTCCCTCCTAGCTTGCTAAGCTTGCTTAGCAAGCTAGCACCCATAAAATAAAATAAACAAAGAATCATTATTTATTTTCAATAAAGGTATTAACAAATCTTTTTGATTTATAATAGTAATTATATGATTGTCTACTATCTATTTTTAATGCGTTTTTTCCTAATTCAAATATAAATCCTGCAGTAATAATACCTATAAATAAAAGTACTATTATTAAACCATATACTCCATTTTCATAGCCACTAAGACCAAATGGATATATTACTAATATTTCTAAATCTAATAATAGATATACTAAAGCAAAAATGAAGAATTTTACCCCGAATTGAGCTCTATTTTGTCCTAAGAAACTGTGGAAACCACACTCAAAAATAGAGTACTTCTCTTGGTAAGGGTTATGAGGCGCTAATACGAAATTAAGAACTAAAAATAGTATAGCTAATATAGACACAAGAATGAAAAGGAAAGTTATGCTACTCATTAACAGTTAAATAAAATTTGTACCAATATGGTCAAGGTTGTTAATTATTAATAATAATTAATATTTCAATATATTTCTATATTGTTCAGACTATGTCTTTATTACTTCAATACTTATTAAAGTAATATTGGATGTTTTATACCTATATTATTTTGCAATAAAAGTAATTTAGTCGTTGAACGGTTTTATTATAATTTGTCGCGTTTTGTGACTATGATGTGTAACAAAGCGGTTATTCTATCGTTACTGAGATATTAGTTTATATCTTAAAATCTCCCCTCCTTTTCAACTTGACAAATTAAACTAAACTTCGCTGCAAATTGTTTATTTAAATTTTACTAATAAATCTTCTTGCAATTTATCCTATTTTAAATGTATAATACACAACCTGTGTATTATATCTTGGGCAATCCATATATTATATTTATAATACATTATATTAAACTCTATATGAGTTCATTTTTTCTTTTATTTTACGTATTTCCTTATATCCTACCGGTGTTAAATGGGTTTTCGATTCTATTATTTTGGCTGCTTCAGATCAGTCTATAAAATCTTGACATTTAACACCTATAATTTTATATTTATTAAAGAAAGGAATAATCTTATAATTGATATCTCCAAATTTTTTAACAACAAAAATTACAGCTTTTTTCTCTTATCATGATAATTAAAATTTCCACAACCAAAATAATCTACAAAAGATTTCTACAGTTGTTCATCTTTACTGTGCTGAGATACTCTAAAGCTTAATGACACAGATTTATCTTCTGGCTGCGAAGCAGCATGTATTGTAAAAGACCCTTCTCCCGATACAAACCCGGCCATCCATTCAGGATGAGGTACTATCATCTTTTCAATTAAAGGTCTAACTACCGGTATAATATGAGGAAAATTATTTTTAATTGATGAAGATAAACCTAAGTTCATTGAAGCACATATACTAATAATTTCTTGTAAACCTTCAGAAGTTAAACACACTTGATTATTTAATTTATTAATACTTAGTTTGAATAATTCAAAATCAGCTCTTTTTTGTGTAATTAAAGTATATTCATCGAAGTGTGATATTATTATAGCTACTTATTTTAAAGATCTTACTTTATAAACACATTCTTTGTTAGAAATATTAATTGAGGGGCAGAGCCCACTACATTCTTAAAATATATTTTAATCATCTCTAATAATGATAAATCTCTTATATTAAGTTTAATTTGAAATGTAGGTCTTCCTCTTCATTTATCTTTATTTTTTTCTAAATGTATCATAAAAGATTCAGCTATTTTTTTTTATAAAAAAAAATACTGTAAACCCTGTAATAAATCAAGGATTTAGAAGTTTATTGTTGTTATTTTTAATATTTGTTGTATAATTATTAATGAATATCGTAGAATAAGTTTTTAGAAAATAAAAACATCTAATAGATTTATTGTATATTAAATTTATTTTGTTAAAGAATGATAATAATTTTTGTTTACCCATGCTTAGCCATTCACGATTTATAAATATAAATAGTAATATTACTAATGTTATACTAGATATAACAAAAGCTATTGGACTTGATATAGCTATATTATTATATTTGAAACTTACATTTCTAAGAACTGCTTTATTTTGATCCAATATATTACCTTTTAATATAAGATTTTCTAATAAAGTATTAACCTTATAATAAGGTTTACTAAAGAACATTTCTTTTACTATACTTAAATAGTATACTGCTCCTATAACACTAGTTAATATAGCTACTAAAGATAAGAATACTAACCCTTTATCTAAAGCTGCACTTAATATCATTTGTTTTCCGAAAAAACCTACTAAAGGAGGTACACCTACAAATGAAAAGATAGTGATAGCTAAACTTAAAGCTAATACAGGATTTATATAGAAATAACCTTTTAATTGATTTACTAATTGTATCACGGCGATCAGATTTATCCTACAAATAATTACATGTGCCCTGCTGCTTCGCAGCAGGGATAGAAAACAAAAGAACATAATTTTTTTTATTTTCTACCTCTATTCATACCCGCTTTCAATTTACGTAATTGATCTAATCCTTCATTAGTTAAGTGTCCTTTTACCTTCATTATATCTACTGCTTTACAAAAATCTGTAAAATATTTAGATTTCACACCTTGTAAAGGTATACTTTGAAAGAATGGAATAACTTTATCCGACAGATCTTTAAATTTTAGAATTTGAAAATCTACTTTATTTTCACTAAATCTTAAAAACACTTTACCACAACCTCAAAAGTTTTCTAAACTGCTCATAAACACCTTATCTATAGAATGTTGAGTTATTTGAAATCTTAATTGTACTTGGTATCCTGTTTTTGCTGTTGACGATTTAGTAATTATAATACTAAAACACCCTTCTCCTGCTGTGAATCCTCCCATTCAATAAGAATCAATATTCGAGTTTAATAATTATTCATCAGAACGTTTTGGTCTTATAGCTGGAATAATATCAGGGAAGGCAGTCTTAAGTAATATAGGAAGACCTCTATTCATAGAAGCTTTAAGAGATATAATTACATATAAACCTGAAAGAGTTAAATGTTCTTTTTGATTAATTAAGGTAACAATTTGAGAGAATAACTTGAAATCTTCATTTTTTTTTGTTAATAGAGGATATCTTTTAAAATGATTTATTATTACATTTAAATCTCTTAAAGATTGTACCATATAGTTACAAGATTCTTCTTTATGATAAATTTTACCTACACCTATAAATGCTTGAATTTTTTCTAATAAATTAAGATCTTTTTTATGTAATTCTATCTGAAAAACAGGTTGCACATATCAGCCTACTTTTACTGAATCACTCTTAAATATTCTTACTGTAAAATTAGATTCACCATCTGAGAAACCTGTTAAGAATCAAGGATTTATGTTATCTGTGGCCAAAGGCTTAAAATTACATAATGGTTTTGTAGATAAAGAAGTATATGATCTTCTTAATGTAATTAAATGGTTAGAAAGGATTCTGTTTTGATAGTTTCTTTCGAAACCCATTAGAGCATACCTTATACGCATTAAATTAACGCATTTTTGACCGTCTACTCGTTGCTCTTTTACAGCATTACATATTACTGACTTAGATCCGCGATATTCCATTTCTCTTTCGATCATCTTCTGGCTTATTACCCTACATCTATGATTAGTTGATCCACTTGTAGCCTTTCGACTATAGTTAGGTACCAGAAGCTTTAGGAGGTCCCCGGAGTTTGGTCAAAGCACCCATTGAAGAGGATTCCTAGACCTCATGTCAGGAGAATTATTTTTATCTATTAATTCTTCGTGTTCTTTATTTTCACTTGTATAGCAATATAAAGAGAAACCTATAGCAACTAATATAAGGAATGCATTTAGATTACTTATTGTATATTGTGTTAAGTAAAATATAAATGCTTGAGTAGACTCAATACTAGATATACCTAAAGCTAACAGTATAAATCCTATGTGTGAGATAGTACTATAAGCAAATAGTCTTTTTATTCTGAATTGAGTCAAACCTACTACTGTACCTACTATTAATGAGAATAAAGAACTCATTAATAATATGAATGTTCAGCTCATTTCTGATAAACTATTATTAGTATAATATACCAATTGTAATAAAAAAATGAATATAGAAATTTTAGCTATTAAAGCTACGAATGTTGTTACTATAGTAGGTATAGCATCATATACGTCAGGTGATCAGAAGTGGAAAGGTGCAGCACTTACTTTAAATAAGAATCCTATAGTAAATAATACTAAAGAGAAATTTATATAGTAAGGTTTGTATCATAAATCAACAGAGCTTACGTCACTTATACTAGTTATGATAAATAGACTATCCAAACTAGTACTACCTGAGTTAGCGTATAATAAAGCTGTACCTAGTAAATGAACTAGAAGATGAACTCTGTTACCGAGAATCATCCCCCTTTCCCGAACCGTACGTGATGGTTTCCCTATCATACGGCTCTCCGAAATTAGTATTAAATTTACAATTGTGTGTTTTTATGGTGATATTTCATGTGACATTCTCTACAAAGAGGAATTTGTTTTCGGTTCCTTCTTGCCATGATTTTATCAATTTTGTTGATTTTGGGGTTTAAATCCTTCATCATACGAACGTGATGCATCTCGACTCTGTAGTCTGAGTCACATGCTGAGCAAGTTAGACCTTCCAATGTAGCCTTTGATATTCCTTTTGATTGATATCTTAATAATACATCATCTGTTTTTATATTGAAAGCCGCTGTGTTTATTCCTAACATTATGTTTATAAATCCATGTTTATCTTTACCTTTCAGATTCTTACCGTACCTGCCATAAATTTCACCTTGGGTTTTTGTTTTAAACTTTGCTGTTAACAATCTAGCACAAGAATTTTTCAAAATATAATGAACTTTAGATGATAAATTATTAAAGTTGTCTGCAAAACGGTAATATTGCATTATTCCTCTATATACAGAGTTGTAAAGAAGTATGATTGCGTCTTTAGATTCTTGCATTCATAAAAACTTAGGATAGGGTGCTCCGTCTTTCATAAAACCATTTAAAGTTAGCTTTTTAGTAATCTTATCTAGCGGTGCAGTTAAACGCATATTTTTTACATTTCTAGTAAAAACGTTTTTCTTTAATGAATAGGTTTCATGATTACTACGTTTAATTTTAACCGATAGGAATTCAGCTTGTTCCTTATTAGCATTAGTTATTTTGGTTTTAGTCTCAGAAAGGTCTAAACCTAACTCGCTCTTTAAGAATTCTTTCATTCTAAGCATTAATTCTGCACAATCCTCCTTAGAACCTCTTACACCTATTATTCAATCGTCTGCATATCTTATATACTCCAATCTTTTGAAGTAGGGATCGATATTTATTTTAGAAGGAGTTTGACTCATTATTTTATGTAAAATTAATTTTTCTTCAATAGTTTTAGTTCTTTCCTTACGTCTGGTTAGTCTTTTATAATGAGGATCAATAGTAGCTTTGGATCCTATATCAAATTCACTTTTTAAATTTGCTACGAATGCATCAAACTTATTTAGGTAAATATTGGCCAATATAGGGCTTACTATAGAACCTTGAGGAGTTCCTGCTACTGAATGTGAGTATTTTCTGAATTCCATATAACCTGCTTTTAATGCTTTACAAATTAAGTCCAAAAACCTTTGATCCTTAATTCTCTCACTTAGTATGTTCATAAGTTTTTGGTGATCTATATTGTCGAAACATTTTGAGATGTCACCCTCTATAAATCATTTTGCCATAACAAATTTCTGTCTCAATCTTCTAAGGGCAGAGTGACAGCTTCTGTTAGGTCTAAAACCGTGACTACATTCGTTGAAGCTAGGTTCGTAGATAGCCTCTAGGACCATTCTAATGCATTCCTGCACTAGTTTGTCTCTCGGAGGGGCGATAGTTAAGGGACGTTCACCTCCACTTGCTTTAGGTATATAGACTCTTCTTCCTGGAAAAAATTTAAAAGTACCATTTTTTAAGCTTTCGATGATCTCCTCCAGAACTTCCTCCGAGATACCGTCTAAAGTAGTAGGTATTATCCTCGGCGTCATATTACCCGGCTTACTTTTTAATTTATTATATGCGCTATAATATAATTGTTTATCATACAAAAGTCTATATAATTTGTCATGAACGACAAATTCTTTATTTGAAGTACACAATTCGTTAATTTTCTGTAGTTTTCCTAAGCCGTCAGTTGAAACTGTACTGGAACTTCCTGCGACCGTGGTGTAGTTACAGACACTAATTTCTGAAACCCTTTCCAATGCTACTGGACTTTTCAGTCCATTACTTGAGAGTTTTGATGCTCTCAAAGGTACTACGGTTCCTCTGTTACCATGGCTCTTTAGAGCTGTAGGCAATCCCTTAGTTCCATTTGTTACTTTTACTTCTTCCTTAGAGACCCTACTCTTTACGTTAAGAATACTTATTGTATCCCGGTTGCGATTGATCCATAGTATAATTCTTCATCCCAAAATCATACTCAATGCATATATCCTACCCCAGACATGATATAGCCCTCTTGCAGAGACACCTAGTAAATTGGGTTCAAGCAGTCTAGCTTTTCTCATAGAAGATTCGACTCGATGAACTATTGGATACATCTGGTTTAATCCTGTTTCACCTTTAATCAGAGATGCTATGTTCAATATTGGGCTTTCCCCTCTATCTAACTCTGTTGTCGGAGATATATATGGATAATATCTAGGTCTTAATAGCCCATAATAACAAATAGCGCAAAGGCGCACGATAAAACAAGAACTTAATCCCTAGTCTATCAGACTTATCTTGCAAATAAATTTAAGCTAAACTTTAAAAGCTTTTATCTCTTCCTGTGTTCATTCCAATTTTTACTTTACGGATTTGCTCAATTCCCTCAGGAGTTAAATGTTTCTTGACTTTCATCATTTCAACTACAAAGCAAAAATCCTCAAAATCTTTAGACTTTATTCCAATAATAGGATACTTTTTAAAGAACGGTATAATTTTTCCCGTAATATCTGAAAATTTAGTTACTCGATATCTAAATACGTTATTACTTCTGAAAGCTTTTCCGCAATTAAAATACTCAATTAAACTTTTAATTAAAAACTCGTCTCTTAAATGCTGAGTAAGCACGAATTCTAATTGTACATTTACCTTTATTTTTATAGTTAAAGATTTATGAATACTTATAAAAAAACAACCTTCAGCTGACACAAACCCAGCTAACCATTGAGGATGAGCTATAGTTTTATTTATGACTAAAGGTCGAACCTTTGGAATAACATCAGGAAAAGTTGTTTTTAATTGATCGGATAAACCTAGATTCATTGAAGCTTTTAATGCTATAATTTTTCTTAACCCCGAAAGAGTTAAATGTTGTTTGCTAATAACTAGATTGTATCCTTCTTTAAAAAGTTTATAATCTGCTAATTTTTGAGTTGTTAAAGGATATTGATCTAAATGCTCAATAATATTTGCTAAATCTTTTATTGATGAAATACGATAATCAAGAAGTTTATTTGAAGAATATTTGGTTATATTACCTACTCCTAAATAATTTTGAATTTGCTCTAAAAGAACTTTATCTCCCTCGTGTAATGAAAGTCAAAATTCTAGTTTTACTTGTCAACCCACTTTATTCTTATTCTTTGAAATACCCATGATAAAACTTCCTTCACCATCAATAAAACCAGTTAATGCTCAAGGATTAACTGGTCTAGCTATATTCTGTTTTTCGATCAAGATGCTAGGATTAACCTGTTGAGCCTTGGAAGTTAAAAATCTTTTTAGATGTTCGGAAGCAGCGCACAAATTTATCTGGTTAGATAGAGTTCTGATTTGAGAATTTATTTCGAAACCCATTAGAGTACACCTTAACATAGGTAATATTATGCAACTACCGTCTACTCGTTGCTCTTTTACAATAAAATTAGTATTTATTGATTTAGATCCGCGATTGCCTATTTTAGTTTCCTTCATCTTAAGGGTTGTTACCATACATGAGTGATTAGTTCATCCACATATAACTTTTCAGATATAGTTTGATACCTTAAGCTTTAAGGCGTCCCCGGAATTTGATAGTTCTAGGCAGATTAGCTGTAACTTATTGTATCACTCTGCTGTGCCACCTAATAAGAAGTAAATTAAACCTCCTGTAGTTGATAATTCTGAATTTCTATACACAGTACTTAGTATGTATAAACCATAACTTTGTAACTCTATAGCTAGAAAGATAGAAACTAAATCATTAGTTGACATCAAGAATATTGCACCACTAATTACAAATAATAATAATAACACGGCGACCAGCTTTATCCTGCAAATTATCAACATTTGACTTTCAAACAAAAATAAACCTTTCACTATGTTATCAATATATTAATTATATAAATATCACTAGGCAGATAGTCAGACTATACTTTATACATTTGATCTTTAATAGCTTTAAATTGTAAAAAACCTTCTTTTGTTAATAGGCGGAGCCTCGTACTTTATTTATCATTAAAGAGATAACTTTTTTAAATCTTTCTAGATCAGAAACTTTCACTCCTGAAAGTTGATATTTATTTAAAAAAGGAAGAATTATAAGATGAAGATCCTGTAATTTAGTTACAATCCACTCAGCAGAATTACGGTTATTAGCTGCTCTAATCTTCCCACAATTAAAATAACGAGCTAATTTTTCTAGTAACTCTTTATCTCTTATATGTTGACTTACGCTAAAGGATAGACTTAATGAATAACCGGCTTTTCTAATATTTACATCTTGTTCATAAAGGGATATAAAAAAATTCGACTCTGCGGTCAGGAATCCTGTGATTCAATAGGGTTCTAATTCACTATTTAAATTATATAGAGGTATTTCTGCAGGTATAACATTAGGATATGCAGCTTTTAAGTTATCAGATAAACCTAGGTTTAACGAGGCTTTTAGAGAAATTATCTTTGATAAACCCTTTAAAGTTTTATGTTCTCCTTTACTCATTATTAATACTATTTCTTTAAATAATTCAAAATCTTTTCTCTAGCGCGAGCGACAAACTTACTAAAGGATATTTAACAAAGTGTGGAATTATTACTTATAGAATATCTTTTAATGAACCAATTGAATATTGAATAACTCCTCTATTAGTTGTATAAATCTTTCCCACATTTCAATATGCCTGGATTTCCCTTAGTAAGGGTAGATCTTTTGAATCTAATCCTATATGAAAATGAGGTTGAATTGTTCAACCTATACCTGTGCTCTTTCTGACTATGGATACACTAAATGAACCATCTCCATCCGTAAATCCTGTTATAAGTCAAGGGTTAAGAGAAGATTTCTGAATTATTGAATAAGGTTTTTCTTCTGTAGAATAAAATCTTTTATTTATAATTTGGTTAGAAGGGTTACTAGTTCAACGATTTCTTTCAAAATCGGTTAGAGTATATCTTAAACATGATAATTTATTATCATATCAACTACCATTTACTCGTTGCTCTTTTACAACAACATTTTCTACACTAGAAAGTATTGCTGACTTAGATCCGCGATAACCCACATTCTTTTCTGAAATCTTCTGGTTTGTTATCATACATGAGTGATTACTTCATCCACTTATAGTCTTTTGACTATAGCTTGATACCTCAAGTTTTAGGGCGTCCCCGGAGTTTGATAGTTTTTCCCACATAGACGAATACCCACAACGTCCGGCAGGATATTCTACTATTTTCATATGTTCTCCCATTTTATTTATTATTTTTGTATTGTAATAAACAAATTTATATAATAATAAGCTTTTTATAGATGAATATTCAGATACTCAGACTTTTCTCAAAGCGGCCGGATTTATCATATAAACACATTATAAATCCTCTAATTTTCTAGCTGTATTCATTCCAGCTTTAATTTTACGAATTTCATCCATTCCTGTATAAGTCAGATGAGCTTTATTTTTCATTAACTCAGCTACTTTACAAAAATCCTCAAAATCTCGCGATTTTTTCCCAAGAATAGGATGATTTTGTAATAAAGGAAGAACTTTAACAGTAAGATCTGTAAATTTAGTTACATCCAGGTAAATACCTTCACGATTCTTTGATATTCTCCCGCAACCTAAATAATCAGCTAATCTTCTTATTAAGGGTTCATCTCTTAAGTGTTGAGTAAGCTGGAATGTCAATAAAACAGCTTCACCTATTTTTGTATTAGATTTTGTGCGCAAGCTAGTAAAAACAAGCCTCTCCTGAAGAGAATCCAGCAAATCACTGAGGATCTATCTTTACATCCAAATTATTAACTGCTGGTCTATCTATAGGTAATACGTCTGAGAAAGCTATGCTTATGTCATATAAAAGACCCCTTTTTAGACAAGCTTTAAGAGCTATAATTTTATTTAATCCATCTTGAGTTAAATGTTCTTTGTTATAAATTATATTAAAAGCTTTCTTTATAAGTTCGTAGTCAATATGTTTTTCAGACAATAAAGGATAATTCTCGAAATGTTTTATTACACTAACCATATCTTTTATAGATTGAACACGATATTGGTATGTAGATTCACCTTGCTTAGATATTGATCCTACACCAAAGTAATTTTGGATTTGTTTCAATAACAATAAATCCTTTTTATGTATATTTATTTGGTAGCTAACCTTAACTTCTCAGCCAAAACGATAATTATTGCTTTTTGACGTAAATATAGTAAAACAACCTTCAGCGTCTGTGAATCCTGTTATAAATCAAGGGTTAAAAATTAAGTTGTCAACAAGTGAGTTAATAATAACAGGTTGAGTTAATAAAGAAGAAAAATATCTGTATGTATTTATGTAATTAGATGGGATTCCGGTTTGATAGTTTCTTTCGAAACCCTTTAGAATACATCTTAAATGTGGTAAATTAATACCGCATCAACTACCGTATACTCGTTGCTCTTTTACAGCAAGATTTTTATATGTTACTGATTTAGATCCGCGATATTCCATTGCTCTTTCGATTATTTATTGACTTATTACCATACAAAAGTGATTAGCTCATCCACCTACAAATTTTCAAATGAGGCTTGGTATCAATAACTTTAGGAGGTCCCTGGAGTTTGATAGTTTGTCCCACGTAATTAGTGATTTCCCAGACCACCAAGCAGGATAAAAACTAGTTAAGGTTAATATTAATATATTAATTAAATATAAAAATATATGAAATATTTGTGTAATATTTGTAATTAACAATAAACCTCCATGTAATCCTAGACCTTTAGTTATTACAGTTAAAGAGGATAAATCGTTTAAAATAGAATAAACTAAAATAATCATAGCTATTCTATTACATAGAATAGATATATCACGTCTTACATTAACGGCATTAGAAAGTAAAAGGACTATGATTGAGGTAAATATCATAATATTATAATAGTAAAGTAATACACGCTTCTATGAAATACAGCCTGAGGAGGGAATCGAACTCTCATTACTAATGTATGAAATCAGTGTTTTGACCTTTAAACTACTCAGGCTAATTTTCTTATACTAATTTATATACTAAGAAAATTAAATTATAACGGTAAAAGTTGATAATCGAATACGAAACCTTCCAAACCTCGATTGGATATTTCATATCTAGCGCTAGCGACGAACTATGTTCGTTTTGTTCTGAAATACTTACTAATAAATATCAAAAATTTATAATTAACTTTTTAGTCAATTTGGTAACAAAATTATTTATCTTATTTATAAAAATCATTTAAAGGATCTCCCTTAAAATAAATTATTTTTCTATTCACACTATCTTTAAATTTCACTAATTTCATTATCTGAAATGTGTCTATTTATATAATTCAAACTTTCTAAATAAGAGAGATTGTTCAAATATTTACTGATCATTAAAGGATATTCATTAAAATAAGAATTAATTAACTTAAGCTTATCAATATTGCTAACAGTAATCGCAATTATATTATTAGTTACATATAATTTACATCTAAAGAAATTCGCTATCTCTGTCATGAAAGCGATGCAACTTTGATCAGTTAATTTCTCAACAATTATCTGAGTTATATTAAAGTAACATCTGACTTCTCCATACTTTCTATTATTTTGACTTGTACTATATTTCCCTTGTAAAGCTATATATATCCATCCCCTAAAATACTACGAATCCTGATAATCAAGGATTTGAATCTAAACTACTATTATCTAAGGGAAAATTTTTTATATCTAAATCAGGCCTTAAATCAATAACCTTATTTAAACTATTAATATTAGGTGTGTCCTCTTGCGCAAGCTAGGAAGGAGCGCAGGCTAGATATTTACCATTAATTAGATTAATAATTTTTATTAATGTTTATAATTTCACTATTCTATATCTACAACCATTATCAGATTTTGACTAATATATATATCCTCCAGCGAAGCAGCGAAGCAGCGAAGCAGCGAAGCAGCGAAGCAGCGAAGCAGCGAAGCAGCGAAGCAGCGAAGCAGCGAAGCTACTAAAACAGATTTTATATGTTCGAAAAGGGGGGGGGTAATATGAAAAGTTATTGCTATAGAAGGAGCTCATAATTCATTTTTAGAAGATATTTCTGTTTTAGGTATTCAAATGTTACCTTTAGACCTCCCAGATCATAACCTAACTCTGAATGTTTTGTATTTTTCATATTATATTGTTTTATGTTTTTCATATTCATTATTTTTATTTTACTTAAAAAGAAACAAATTTTATGGGTAAATACCTGGGATCGAACCAAGAGCCATCTACGCCACAAGTAGTCGTTCTACCTATTGAACTATATTTACCTTTAAACTACATTTATTTCATAGAAATAATTACCAAAATAATCGTATTTAATATGCGAAGCATCCTACATATTTTTGATTAAGCTATATTAATTTATATCATATAAATTAGATATATTATTAATTAAGAATTTCATATTTCATATTTCATATTTCATATTTCATATTTCATATTTCATATTTCATATTTCATATTTCATATACATTGATAGGATAGGAATACTACTTATACAAATAATTATTAATTTAGTATATTCACTAGTTTGTTCATATAAAACACCGTCAACATGATTGTTTGTCCTTTCATATATTACATTAAATAATTGATCAATAGTATACTTTACTCTTCTAGCTTTTTAGCTTAAACGATCTCTCATTACCAAGAATTATACTATTGATATTTAATATTGTCATATAATAATTAATATATAATTGAAATTTACCATAATCATATAAAAATAGATCTAATGTGAAACTTTATAAATTAAACTTTTTAAGATCTCATATTAAATATCTTTATATTAAATTCATCGTTTTGTTTAATAAATGTAAAATAATGACACAATACTAGATTCATCTAGATAACTCTTTAGAAGGATTAGAATACCTTCTAGTAAAATTTATGCTGTCTTCATTTATAAAAAGAACTAAAACCTGTTCATTTCGTAATTTTGTATATATATAATTCTACATTTATAATATTAAGATATTTATCTTTATATAGATAATCTTTTTCTGCAGCGAAGCTGCGCGAAGCATCAATTGGTACAATGTATAAATCAAGTTGTCCCTTTGATATGACTAATTAGAAAAATATCATGCAAATAAGAACTTTGCTTAGGCACGCATAAAATTGAAAACTGAAATAGTTATGTTTTCCTTTAAGAAACATAAAACTTTCCATCTTATCTTTAAAAGTCTGTTTATTAAAATTTTCATAATCAAACATTATTGCTTTTAAATTTATTATATTTTCTATTATAAGATTTTATATTTATACAACATTATATAAGTTATATATATATTGGTCTTGATGCTTCGCGCAGCTTCGCTGCAGGGTACCTACTATACCTCTAATAGGCACTCTACCAGATTGAGCTAGATCTACCTTAGAATTCTTTTATCGTAGGGTGATTCGAACACCCACTATTGAATACCAAAAATTCATGATTTACCTATTAATCTATACGATATTATTAAAAACTACTCTATATATAATACTATACGATATTTAATGAATTAAAAATAAACTTTTCTAACAAGATATCACAAATTTAAATTTATTTTTTCACAGCTTATTTTTAATAGAATACTTAGTTAATGTTATTTTACTTATATTTTAATATAGAGAAGCTTCTCTTATACTTTTAAAGTAATAAATAATTTTATCATCATGTAACACCTTTAAAGAATATGATTTATTATTTTTCTTCATCAAACTATTATTCCTATGGAAAAATAGAAGATCTTTTCTCTAAGGTTGTATTAGTCTTTAATTTTAAATAGCAAAGGTTATTTCATAGTCTCCCATATATCCACTAACACTACTAGAAGATAATCCTACAAATTCTGCAGCAGTTTTTATTCTATTAAATTCTTTAATTAATTCATTATTTTTATCCTATATACTAACAACTATATCTTTACTATGTAATTCCAACTTCAGTATAGTTTTTTGGCTTATTCCGGGCTTTATAGATAAATTATGTTCATTTTTAGTAGATAATTTATTATCTAACTTAAATTTTATATTATCCTTAGTATGCTTAAATTCGAGCATAGACCCTCCTGTCTTGTTAATGTTTAACTCTGGAGACAATAAATCCAAATATTTTTGTTCTATTTTTAGTAATATTTCCTTTTTATTTTGTCATTCAACCTCCGGTTAAAAATCTACGTATTGAATAATACCAAATTTTAAATTATCTCAACCATATTTTGCTACATAATTATATAACATTGCATTATACATAGATTTTCTTACATGAATTTCCGCTCTATATCTATGTTGTCTAAAGCGTTGTCCAAGATTCACAGTAGAACCTATATATATATATCTTCTATTCATTTTCTAAAGATAATTTGTATATATACACAGCAACTTTTTGTAACTGTTACAAAGGTCGAATAATAAAGTTATTATATACGATATTACCTACTTTGTCTAAATTATATCATTTTATATTATTCATTTCAATTTTATATTATTTATAAAAAGAATCCATTATTATTCTATTATAACTAGCAAGACTTAAATTAGTAATGAAATACTTTAAGATATTAATATCTACTTTTATTCATTTGAGATTTTATGATCATGGTCTCTTTAAGTCCCTAATGAGCTTTTTCTTTAACTAAATCAGGAATCATACAAAAAACCTAATAATCCTGTAATTTCACTCTATTACTTTATACCTTTTAAAAAAAGGTATGACTTTTGAATAAATATCTTTAAAGTTAGATACACGAAGCTCTATATAACTATCTGTTTCTATTAAGTAACCACAATCAAATAGATTAATAAAATGGTTAATTAATATTCTATCTCTTGAATGTTGACCTATAATTATTATCATACATACTCCATAACCTAGTTTATATGAAGTTGTTTTTAATAAATTTACTAAAAAACACCCCCCCCAAAAAAATCCGGCAAATCAATAAGGATTTATATCTGTAATAGGCAAACTTATAGGCCTTTTCATTGGAAACAAATTAGGATATAATACTTTTATATTTTCTAGCCAGAGGCTTGCAAACCTTTATTAAGATAATTTCACTTAATAACTTTTATTAAATAAAGGTCGTCTAAAGATTTATTATTTTAAATACTTAGAATATTTTTAAATATAATAAAATCTTTTTGTTTCTCGGTTATACAGGGATATTTGTCTAAGTGAGGTATAATCGAATTAATTAAGTCTTTCTTACTTTGTACTCTATAAACTGCAAAAGTCTTATATATGAATATTACCTACATTAAAAAAAAGACTTAATTTGCAAAAGTAAATCTAGATCTCTTATATGCAATTTTATCATAAAAGCTGTATTAATGGATAATTTTATAGAATGTTTCCTTTTATATATTCCTACATGAAAACACCTCCCTCACCTCACCTACCTTTCCCTATCAACAATTGTAACTCTATAAGGGTTTTAATTGTGTTTTATATTTTTCATTTTTTTTTTATTCTTTTACACCTAAAAGAGACAATATTCTCTAGCTATATAGATAGTAGGACTCGAACCTACAAGGGTTTTCCCTACTGCTCCTAAGGCAGTTCTGTTTTCCAGTTCCAGCATATCTATTTAATTATTTTCTATAATAAATAACTTAAAACATAATAATATTAAATAGATTAACTTGCTTATTTCATTATTCGAAGGTAGGTAGATATCTATCTTTACTAAAAGAATTTTCTGAACTAAACTTTTTAGAATTCATTTTACAAATAATCATTAGGAACAAGAAAGTCTAAAGTCGAAGAGACTAACCAAGTGAGCCTTCGGACTTGAACCTTTTACTATTATTACTTTATTATCTAGAATAATAGTAAACATTGTTTAACATCAGAATAATTACCATCTTTTAAAATATATAAAGTATTCTTATTATGTACTCAAAGATCGTCATTATTAGGATTTTCCTAAAAATTTTTCATAAAAAATCTTAATCCTATTTCAATATATTTAATTTTAGAATAGTGCTCATGTTCAAATATCTCATATTCAATTGAATCATCTGCAACAATATAAAATATGTATAACACATCTAAATTCATAATATTTAACATATTAGACATATAAACTAGATCCTTTTCAATAGTATTATTTATTATAACCATTTTAGTAGCTGCGCTAGCTGCGCCGCTAGCTGCGCTATTAAAGGAGTTATATCTTTATTAGTAGAGTTATTATTCATTGTTAAAATAAAAAGAATATCTGAATTAGTTATTTTTATAGTATAATTTCCTCAGTTTGTTTAAATTCAAGTTTTTCATTATTGTCTTATAAATTTTATTATGTAAAGTAAAAGAGTCATGAACTCTATATTTATTACAATATAAATTTTATATTGGGAAAAACATAGTACGCTCTTACAAGAATTTTTTTATGACCATGGTAATGGTAGGAAGGGCTATCAACCCTCCCCTAAGTCTTGTTCGACTTTACTGACATCAGAATACGACCTTTGTATTATTATGTTTATATTTTAATACCTATTTGTTTACGATTAAAATGAAATACGTATTTTAGTAATTATTTGAAATTGAAAATTTATAAGATCATGAAAATGAAAGTGAAAATGCCGGTGTTTAAATTACATATGAATTTTCCTCTTTTTTTCTGCTATCCGTAGGCTACGTGCACAAACACCTTTACAATCGAATGCTTCTCAGTCATCTATTAATAATAGACAATTATTAGATAATTTTATTTTTAGTAATATTACTAATATACTTGAGACTAATCCTATTAGTAATCAAACTCAATTGTCTTTAGAAAAGTTTGTTTTTAATCAATTTTCTTCTTTTATTAAAAATAAGGAGGGTGGTAATCCTCGTGTTTTTGATATTGATACTAAAATTTTAAATCCACAATTTAGACGTTTTATTTTTGAAAAATATGACATAATTGTATTATATTTTGATAAACGGATAGATGATTTAAATACTTTTTTTATAGATAATAATTTTGATTGTAATAACCCTGTACATTGTATAAATTATTTTTTTAAACTTATTTTAGAGAATGTTGATTATAGTTATATAATTAATCTTATGTTATTAATGTTGTTTAGAATTATTACTTTTTATAATATGTATACTCCTGGTGAGATTGATGAGGATGATAATTTTTATTTTAATGCTGAAGCTAATAATGTTATTAAGTTAGGTAAACGTACTGAAGAACTTTATCTTTGAGTTCTTTATAAGGAATCTGTAGATAAGTCATTAACTTTATCACAATTTAAAATTAAATATTTAAAGGAAAATTCTTTTTATAACTCTATAGATGATGTTGATTTACATTTTCATATTGGAACCTTTTTATCTCATATAATGGAACAATGTGATTTAATTATAAATAGGGTTATTACAGGTAAAAATAATTTATCTGTTATACTACTTTCTAAAAAGGTTTTAAATTTAACTAAAGAGTAAGTTAATTTTCCTGTTTATATTCCTTTAACCTTATCCATGATTGTTAAACCTAAAGATTATTCTGAAAATCAGTTGGGCGGTTATTTACTTAATGATGTTGATTATACAGATTGTTTAATATCTACTAAATTTGGATATAAGAGTTCTTATAAAATTGATTCAAAAGGACTTTTATATTCTGTTGTTAATAAGTTGATGAAAACTGCGTTTAAGATTAATGAAGATTTATTAGATTATTTAATTAGATATAATCATGTTCATAAATTACTTATTGATGGTGATCCTCCTTTTTCTGATGTCACTAAAAGAAATAAATATCAAGATAAGAAATATCAGCAATTTATGAGTGATAAAATCTTGCAAAATTATATTATTAGAATAGCTTCTACATTTAGAAAGGTTCCTAAGATTTATTTTTCTATTATGTTAGACAATCGAGGTAGATTATACCCTAGAATTTCATATTTAAATTATCAAGGATCTGAGTTAGCTAAAGCTTTACTTACTTTTGCACATTATGATATTATTAATAGGAATGATAAGGAGTCTTTTGAATATTTAATAGCTTATGGTGCAACATGTTATAGTAATGGTTTAGAGAGAAGATCCTATAAAATTAGAGTTGAATGAGTTAATAAACATTGAAATGATATCTTAAATTTTGATAGTAATGATATCGTTAGTAATGCCGATCAGAAGTTTTTATTTTTAGCTTTTTGTTTTGAATTTAGACGATATAATCGGTTTCTTAACAGTACTGATAAAGAATTTAAGACTAATTTACCCATACAATTAGATGGTACTTGTAATGGTTTTCAACATTTAGCTTTATTATCTAGTGAAATTAAGTTATTTGATAGTTTGAACCTTGGAGAAAGTAAGAAGATTGATGACCCTAGAGATTTTTATTCAGAAATTATTAATAAGTTAATATTTTATTTAGAAGATAAATTGAATTGTTCAAATGTTGGTTTTAAAGATAAGGAATCGTATAATAGATTATTAAGATTTAATTTAAATAGATCAAATATTAAAAAGGTTATTATGACAAAACCTTATAATGCTACTTCTAGAACATTAGCTAAATATTTATAAGAAACTTTAATAATAGATAGGTTAGATGAATGTGAGTCTGGTAAAAAGTTCTATTGATATAAATCAAGAGAAGATTCAAAAGATTATGTTAATAGTTATGATATAGATTTATTAATTAAGTCATTAGATAATATGATATATGTAGAATATCCTAGATTGAAAGATTTAATTTCTTATTTAAATGATGTTGCTAAATTACATAATATGTTAAATATTCCTATTGTTTGAAATTTACCTACAGGTTTAATAGTTCAACAACGATATATGATGGAACACAAGAAAAGAATTAAACCTATATGATCTAGTGTAAGATCTTTAACATTGACTATAACTGATAAAGTAAAAATTGATAAGATGAAACAGAAAAGAGCATTAATGCCTAATTTAGTACATTCTTTAGACGCTACTACATTATCATTACTTTATAACTCATTCTCTGTATCTATTGGAGCGCAAGGTATAAATAAAGTCAATTTTTATAGTGTACATGATTGTTATGGTGTAACTGCTCCTAATGTTGAATCTTTAATAGAGTTATTAAGATCTATTTATGTACAAATATACGCCGATCAACGTTATATAGAAACTTTTGATAAAAATGTAATCTCTAACATTATAAGAATTTATGGTAAAGATAACTGTAGTATTGATAATGACAAAAGAGTATTATATATTAATAAACAAGAATATAAATTACCTAGATATCCTGATTGTAATAATATTAATATTAGTTTTAATAAGATAAAAAAATCTCGATTAGTAAAATAATATTTAAAATAAAATTAGAAATAGATTTGAGATAAAAAAGGGGGGCCTATTTAGGCCCCCTTTTTAACTAACTAACGAAATCTATATTCATTAAGTTTAGATCTAACTACTTCTAATTCATTACAAACTTTGTTATATTCTATCACATATTCTATATGAATATTATGTTGTGTTTTTATATCTTTTTCAAGTGATTCAATTTTATTCTTATATGATTCTATTTGATTAATTAAAGATATTTTCTCTTCTTTAAGTTTATCTATTTCATTATAGATTGAATTATAATATTTAATCTTTTCATTTAAAGATGCACAATATTCATCTAATTCAAAATTTTGCTTATTTAACATATCTATATTTTCATTACCATATTCTAATTTACTTTTAGTAATAGATAATTTATTTTTACATTCATTTAATTCAAGATTAACATAAATTTTTTCTTGGTTAACTGAAAGTAAATCATTTTGTAATGATGTTAAATTTTCAGTAATATTAGTTACAGTTTCTGATAAGTTTTTAATCTTTTCATCTTTTAATTGTGATTTAGTCATAATATCGTCAATTGTCTTGTTATCTTTAACAATTTCATTATTAAGTGCTTGTATAGTTGAATTGTTTTCTAATATAATTGATTTATATTCCACAATTTGATTCTTTATATTATTAGTTTCAATATTATATTTTGATAATTCAATATTCTCCGTTTTATCTATTTCACTTTTTAAATTATCTAAAAATATAGATTGAGTATTATTAGCTCCTTTACCCGCTTCGATGTACAAATCTTTGTTAAATATAAAATATTCATGAATTTTGGGAGATGATGGATTATAAATAGCAGTAGCTACAGACTTTACATCTGACATATCATCATTAGATGATATATCATCATTAGATATTAATGAACTATTATCAATAAATACAAAAATATTTGTATCAACTTTACTACCTTTGTAATTATATGGTATATCTATTACAGTTGGAATAGTATATTTTTGGAATAAAGAAGGATAGTATTTCATTTTATTATTATTAGTAAAATCTAACATACAGAAATATTTTTTTATAAATTTTCTTACTAATTCTTGTTTACTCCTTACAAAAGAATCATTATGATTACAAGAATCCTCATCATTATGTTTGTGTTGTATTAATGAATAATCTTTATTATAATTATCTTCAACAATATTATTATCATGTTCAATAAAATTTTCAGGAGAAACTATGTTTTTTTCTGTATAAGTTATTCCTAATATTTCAACAATATGATCAATAATTAAATTATTACCAATAAATAAATTATTAATAATGATCATTATATTAGTTACAAATAACAAGATTAATATAAAATACTGAATATAAATTATTGAATTTCAATTAAAATTAAATAAGTATCATAATTTATAATATAAATCCTTAATCAAACTATAACTGTTTTTAAAAGTATAATCTTTAAATAGATTATTGTGTGAAGATTGATCTTTATTTATTGTTGTTCTATTTTCTAAAGAGGATGGTTCTGTATCATTACCTTTATAATTATTAATAATTACAATAGGTTTAGTATCGTATCAAATTTTTTCTATATCGAAGAGTCTCTCACGTTTAGGATATTTATCTATATTTAATGTAATAATTTTATCACAAATTTTTACACTACCTTCTTTAAAATCTTTAATTGTATAACCTTTAATAGGTTTTTCATAAACATCTAAATTTCTAAATCTTTTAAAATCGTTAAAATCTAATGAAGAACTCTTTACACTTTTAGCCTTCTTTTTAATATTACCGTTAATATCTTTATAAGAATTAAATTTCGTATCATAGATTCCAAAAACTTTTCAATAAAATCATCTTCTAAATCTATCATATTTAGTTAAAGGAACAACAGAAATAGTAAAACTTCCTTCTTCATAATTTTCAGGGAAGGATTCTTTATTTTCGCTTAAATTAAATACTAAAAGACTATCCGTATTATAAAATAAAGTATAGCAATTTATTATTATTATAACAAAGTAATATAATATTATTAATTCTCATTTTCTTTAATTCATAGCTTGCGCATAAAAAGAAGCAAGTATCTTCTAACTGAAAAGGGGGGGGGATGAATCGAACATTCATTCATATTATCACAAAATATCATAGTCTTACTAGACACCTTTCCTTTAAAATATAATTTTATATTCTATCTCACTATAAAATCTAATATACAAGTCAAAATTAATAGTAGGACTTATAGGAATCGAACCTATATTTTAATGATTAAAAGTCATACGCATTCACCATTATACTAAAGTCCCTGCCCGAAGTAAGACTCGAACTTACAACTTAGTCGTTCAAATCTCTTAATTATATATACTATAATTATTTAGACCACTTTTTATTTAAATATTTTTTATGCCCACGGTAAGACTTGAACTTACAACAAAAATAGCTTCAATATTTCACTCTACCAATTGAGTTACATGAGCTTGTTAGATACTAGGTATCTTACTTTTATTAATTTATTTAATTTTTTATATCTAACTAATGTAGATAATCCTACATTTAAAAATTCGGCGGCTTCTTTATTACCTAAAAATACTGTCTCCTCATTTAATACTGTGTCTATAACTTTCACTTGAATAGATCTATTCATTGACATTTTTAACAGGCTTTCAGCAGAATGATTTTTACGATAAAAAGAAGTTTCTTCACCTTTACGTAATATAGCTATTTCCCTCATCTTTAATTTAGCCTCTTCTGTATGTTTACGTCCCAGAGACTTTAACCCTATACATGATTTGGTAATTTCAGTATGTTTAGCCCCTTCACGAGAATAAGCTATTTTTAATATATTATACTCAGGTTCCAATAAATCAATATAATATTGCTCTCTTTCTATTAAGGTACTTATATCACAATATTCTAGAATATCTATACTAAAATTTCCATAGCCGTATTTTAGTATGGCACTGTAAATAGCACTAGATCCTTCCGCTAGTTTACGCTGAACAGAATTTGTAGAATAATAAATGCTAAATCCACCTCTAATCGATTTAGCTGAACCTATATAACTTTTATTTGTAATTAAATTATTTCAACGGTATATACCAGATTTATTATTATTATCCTTATAAATAATAAACTTGTCCCTTTCTGCATTAGAATAGGTTTTTATGGGAACTATGTTATTATTCATTGTGTTTTTCATTGTTTAAAGTTTAAAAAGTTATGCCCTTGTTCACTCTTTCGAATTTATGAGCCATGGTTTGCTAAACCATTACGAAGCTCTCTTTATAAATTATAGATTGCAGTCCTTTGGGTCTTCATTTAATCCTTCATTATTTATGGATTTAAATTGAACTATTTTAGTTCACTATCACTATAAGATCTAACTTCAACGTTCTGTTCAACGTTCTGCTCGACCTATTGAGCTTCACGGGCTGACTTAGTTGGAGATATCAGGATCCGACCCTGAATTAGCGATATGCAAAATCACAGTTTTTCCAATTAAACTATATCCCCTTATATACTATTTATTAGTATTATCTTTATAAATATAAAGTTCTAGCTTGCGCAGAAAAGTATATTTTGATACAAAACTATTGTGTATCAGTTTTATCCGAAAGCAAGCAACTACTATACTTTATTTAATATTAGATCTTATATAATAATTTATTGAAATATATTACTGATATATCTAAATTATTGAAACAAAATGACTTGAACACTTATAAATTACTTTTACTTAGTAATATGCTTTACCTTTAAGCTATGTTTCCTTAATTGTAATTTATCTTATACTATTTTATTTTAGTTGTTGCAATGTTTTCATAAGTGTATGTCCATCTCTTCTATTTAATATATTATATATAGATTTAAATTTTTCTCTATTATTTTGATTATTTTGATATATATTTTCCGAGTCTATAATACTATAAATTTGAGGTAAATCTCCAGAATATCTATAAACATGAGGATTTTCAACCAATAATAGCTCAAAAGAAATATGATTTGCACAAACGGCATAGTACTTTGGTTCTGGTTCCTGTCCTGCCATTTTTTCTAATAATCTCTCTCTACTTTGGGCCATTTCTATAAAAGAATCAGCCATATAAGAATAAAGCATTAAATCATCCTCTCTGAATAATACTGTAGTATTAAATTTATATTCTTTATCTTTACATTTATGAAATAATTCACCTCGTACTCAATGGTTTTCATTTTCAGGAAATTCAGGCACTATTTCCAATTCTGGACTTATTCCTATAAATGTATATAATCTAGTTCTAAAATATTGAGCATATAATTCACTTAATTTAACTTCATTTTCTTTTATATATTCTCCTCTTTCAAGACTAGATTTTATAGCATGAACTTTCTCGTATTTTATTCCTTCATCCATATCTGCACCTCAATTTTCCCTTTCTCTAGATTGGTAATATTGAATTACTGAACTATATTTTGAATTTAAATCTGTATAAAAAATACAAGGTCTAAATACTTTAATTAAACGGTTACCTATTTGTTCTACTTCAGTTATTGTTATTATATTAATAATACTGTCTTTATTATGTATTACTACTCCATATTTTTGTTCAAAAAATCTTATAGTACGTATTACTGGTTCTAATTCCCCACATACCGGCCTATATACGTCATTTTGTATAAAATGAGTAGGCATAAATGTTTTATTTAATTGCACAGAATAACTATTTTTTGGTATTTTAATTAAATTTATTACCAATGTCTTCTCATTTATTCTTGCCACTGAACCTACGTATTTATCATTTATAAATAAACTTTGTGGTTCGTAAGTCATTTCACCCAATTTGTTTTTTATTAACCTTTTATTTTCTAGACAATATTTCTGAGCATAAACCATTCTCAATATAGGAGATTTAGCTATTAATAATTGTTTTTCAACATCAGATTCTACCATAGTACTATCTGGGTAAGATTTACTTATATTACCATGCAATCAATTAGAGGTTGTAACTACACCTTTATTAGGATCATCTGTATTAAAGTTATTAGCATCTAATACTTCGGTTTGAAAAGTCTCATATTCTCAAGTTACTTTTGGGACACTATAATCAGGTATTGCCCCCGGACGCCCATCATATCCATCCATAGCTGCAGATCCTAGGTATATACCTAAGCTCATCATATTCTTAGCTGTCACATAAGTTATTGGCGGTGGACCTGCATATAAATGTATCTTTTGATTTGAATTATATATATAAGGATCTTTTAAAGTGTATAGGAATAAGAATAATAATAATAATACTACAATTAAATAATAATTAAAATAATATTTGACTAATAAAAGAGTAAATACTATGTGTATTATATTATATAGATTTACATTTTTTACTACATAATCATTGAATAATGAATAATCTTCTTCTTTTATATTACTTTTTTTCAAATATTTTATTATTATATTCAAAAAATAATAAATAAATGGTAGACATAACAATACTAATAATATTACAGATAAAATATCATCATTAAAATTAAATAATCAAATTACACACATTCTAATGAATATCCTTATAGGTATCATTAGTAATAGAGTCTTTAATAAAAATAAAGCAATAGTTTCTCTATTTTGCCACATATTCAAGAAAGTTTTTCTATTTCACAATTTGCTATTAAATTTAAAATGCTTATCAAAAAATTTTTCTAAAAAAGATTTAAGGAATATAGATACAAGTATTATATAAATACATAGTTTTCAATTTGTTAAACTAAAAGCGATAATAATTACTACTACATTAAAAAAAATAATCAAGATTGGCATAATTTTGATAGGACCTATATATTGTTTTATAATAAATCCTTTAAAATTAACTATTTTAAGTTTAAACAAAATATATTGAAACAGATTTAATGTTTCAAAAATATTATCAAAACTTACAATAACTATTTCTGATAATAAAGATAAATATACAAATAAAATTAGTAGTCCAAAACTAATAAGATTTTTTATAAATACGCTACTTTTCATCATCATTGAATATAATAGCTACCTGAGGAGTGACTCGAACACTCATGAGATTTCCTCAGAAAAGCTTAAGTTTTCTCTGTCTACCTATTTCAGCACTCAGGTTTAGGGTTAAGGTGAATTGAACATCTGTAATTACTGTTATGAGCAGTATGCTTTACCTATTAAGCTATAACCCCTAAAGCGGAGATAGGAATTGCACCTATATCTTTCGGGCATGAACCGAATATGTTTCTGTTACACTAGTCCGCATAGACTAGACAGGATTCGAACCTGCGGTAATAGCATTGAAAGAGCTATGTCGTTACCGCTTGACTACTAATCCTTCTAGACTAATACACGACCTTTATTCATATTTGATTTAATTTATAAAATTTTGTTTAATCCTTCTCTAGTTAAATGATCTTTGGCTTGTGCGTATTCAGCCTCCTTTACTCAATATACAAAATATAGAGATTTTACTCCAATGCTTAAATAAAAAAAAAGATATAATTTTAATATAAATATCTCTAAAGTTCATACATACATAGTCTCCTAATTCTCTGTTACTATAAGCACAATAACTACCACACAAATAACTTGTGAAACTTTTTAGAAGTTTATCGTCATGAATATGCTGTAATACTGTAAATACTAATTGTATTCTAAATCCTACTTTAGTTAAAGATTTTCTTATTCTAATTAAGAATGAGACCCTTCACCCTACGTAAATCAAGCTTCGTGTGGAATTATCTGTTCTTCAACTAAAGGACGAGCAACAGGAATAGTTTGAGGAAAACCTGCTTTGAATTTTTCGGTTCTTGAAATTCCTTCCGCGTCTTTAAGCCCTATTAAAAATCATAGATCTTCTGCTTAGCTAGGGGTTATTAGGTGTGTGCACAATTTATGTTTATTTGATTTTTCATTTTCATTCATTAAAAAAAAAAAGAACTTTTCTTGACATATAGTTGTTTATGCTAGAATTACTCCCTACTGATTGGTATATATTCTAGTTTTAACCATCCCTGAGAAGGAGGACATCTTTAACTCTAAAATATCGAATGGTTACCTGCTACTTAGTAATAAGGATGTAATTTTGACGATCAGCCTGCTTTACCTGCAACTCAGAGGTTCGGTTTATCCCTCATGTATATTCTAAAGACCAAGAACTTCCCGGGCTCAATCTTCCTTCCCAGGTTATGGGCAAGCTAGACATTTCCCTCGATTTATCTCTAAGTTTTTCGGTTCATTAGTTAACAGATCAAAGAGTCCCTTAACTCACCCAAGGATATCTTTTCTGTTAACTTTGGATTTTTGTATTATTTCCACTTGAATACTAATCCTTAATATAAACACTTTGTCCTTGGCTTTGCCTAATATTTAGGAGGAGGGGAAGGTGGAGTAAAAAAGTCGGAGATAAAGTAGCATAACAGAAGACTGTGTATCTGCCCCTTCCTCTTATTCTATTAAAAATATTTATAATTGATAAATATAAAATAAATTCATTTTTACTTACAAAACAATATATTTAATAATAATACTGATTAGCTCAGTGCAAGTATCGCACTTGCTTCTATTGATTACAAAACAATTGCATTACTTTTATGCTAACCAAGCATAAAAGATATATTTATATTTAGTAAATTATTATTAAATTAGTACTTTATTCCTTAAAATCTCTAAATTCGTACAAATAAAACCTATATATCTTCGTAATAGTATATTACGTATATTTAAGAAATATCGTAAGATAAGCTTCGTGCCTATATGCTTTCAGCACTTATCTTTAACTAGCTTAGCTTCCCTGCCGTGCTTATGCTATATATTTATCTTAGTGAAAGAAACATTCCTATATATACAAAAACGTATATATAAATATTTGGACACATAAACAACAGGTAAACCAGAGGTTAGTAATATATTTTAACCTTTTAGGTTAAATTCTTCTTGTTCCTTGCGTACAAAAGTTTGTTCTTATTTTATTCTAATTTCCTCTAGAAGATAGAAACCATACTGTCTCACGACGTATTTACTTTATGTTATCAAATTTATTTTTCCATTTTTCTCAAAATGGTCCAGACTATTTCTTCGTATAATTATATTATAGTTTTTAAATATTTATATAGATATTCCTCCTGTTATTCATTATATTGATTATAACATATTTAAAAAATAAACAGCAGAATTATTGAACAAATTTATATTATCACAATTGAAATTAAGAGAAGTTTCATTTTACAAATCTATTATATAAAACATAGAAGGATGCATATTATCTCTAATAAGATCTTTTTCTTTTGATAATTCACTATTACTAATAATAATATATTGGTAGTTTATTTCATTAACTACTTTAGTTTATATATTTAACTTATTAATTATAGCTAAAGCCAATAATTCTACATTTTATTTAGTAAAACTAACTATACGTATAAATACGTAGAATTTTATCTTCCTATATTACAATTAAAAACCTTAGTACAAGTTATGTTCAGCTCGAAAGGATAATTTTTATATAAGATGAGGTGTGTTTTTAGCTCTTACTGAACAAGCTAAGTACTAATTTTTGCAGCATCATAATTAAGTCGCTCGCCGCTTCTCACAAACTTATAAACATCATTATAAGAATCTGTATTTTTAATTATATATCTTACATTAAGATATATAAAAGTTAAAAAAAAAATTAAAATACTCTGCATACTTATTAATATAACTCTTTGAAAAACAAACCCACTTGTACTGGTAAGAGAAGTTATTACCATAAATCCTTTCATAAGATCTAATCCCCATCACTAACAGTTCTTTATTTTTTTTCATTCCATTCAAGTTGATGTACTATTTTTAGATGTTTACATCACTATCAGTTCTTTATATTTTCAGCAAGGGGATAATTTACTTGTAATAGCTAAATTCTAGTATCTTATTTTTGTTGTATTATTTATCTACTATAATTTTCATTATACGTCGGGTATTGTTAAAGGATTTTTGCTTATACATTAAAATATAGCATATAACTCACCTAATAGTCGTTGAACGTTTTTATACTATTAATACAAAGTCCGCTTCAAATCTACTAATCCCTTAGTGATTCTTGAAATTAACCCGATTTTCTTAAATATTAGCAAAGGCTAACTATTTCTGGGCTAAAGAATTTACCCAGCTCATGTAACTTTTTAATCGACGAACAGTCGCACCCTACATAGTACCTGCCATGGCTCAGTCAGACCATAAATCTGCTGATTCCAAATTTATCATGTCATTATCTCAAATTTCTTCTACTATTCATTCCATTTTTTATTTGTTGAATTTCCTCTAACCCTTCTTTTGTTAAATGTCTTTTTTCTTTGATTATATAAACAGCTTTTAAAAAGTCTATATAATCAAAAGATTTTATACCTTGAACAGGATAATTATTAAAGAACGGTAAAATCTTTTTAGTTAATTCAGAATAACTTACAACTCTATACACAAATGTATTTCTATTAAGAAAAATAGAACCTGTATCAAAATATTCAGCTATAATCTTCATTAATTTTTCATCTCTAGCATGTTGAGTTATATTAAATTCTAATTGAACTTTTTTATGTTCAGGAGAATTTAAAATTCTTATCATAAAACTACCTTCCGCAGAAGTAAATCCCGCTATTCAACCATAAGCTAAATTATTTGTATAATTAACGGCTGGTCTATCCTTAGGTATTACATCCTTAAAAATTACTTTTAATGAATTAGGTAAACCTAAATTCATAGCAGCTTTATATGAAACAATTTCATTAAGACCTTCCAGAGTTAAATGTTCTTTATGTCTTATTAACTCCACTATATTTTTAAATAAAATAAAGTCAGCTTGTTTTTGAGTTAAAAGAGGATATTTTTCTAAATGGTTTTCAATTATTAATAAGTCTTTGGGTGAATTTATATAATATTGAACTCCATTTGTTCCTTTTTTAGATATTCCTCCTACACCAAAGAATAATCTAATATTTTCTAAAAGAGCTAAGTCTTTTTTGTGTAAACCTATAGAAAATGAAGTTTTAATTTGTCAATTGCTTTTATACGATTTATCTTTAATAAAAGTAACAGAAAAGCTACCTTCACCGTCAATAAATCCACTTACAAAATTAGGATCTAATTGAAAATCGTTTTTTTGGCTTGTGTCTTTTGGAATAATATTAGTAGAATAATATCTGTTTAATGATTTAGAAAGGATTTTGTTTCGATAATCTCTTTCGAGACCCATTAGAGTACACCTTAACATCAGATTTCCAATGTAATTACCATCTACTCGTTGCTCTTTTACAATTACAGAATGAAAATTTAAAGAAATGTTTGCAGTAATTGATTTAGATCCGCGATAGTCCATTTCTCTTTCGATTATCTCCTGATTTGTTACTATACCTGAGTAGTTAGTTCAGCCACTTATATATTTTCATATATAGTTTAGTACCTGAAATTTTAGGACGTCCCCGGAGTTTGATAATTTCAGACACAAATATGGTTTCCTATACCATAAAGCATCCATGAGGATAAGTTAAGCCGACATCGAGGTGCCAAACCGCGCACTCATTTTGTACACTCTTGCGCAAATTAGCCTGTTCTATATGTTATCATAATACTATATTTCCATTTCTTTCGAAATGGTTCAGACTATGTCTTCATTTTTATTTTATACATATTTAAGATTTCCTTTAATATTTATTCTAGATAAGAATTAATTTTATACAATAGTTCTTACTTTATTCATTCATACTTTTATTTTTTGTTCTTATTCCAAACCAGAAATGAGCTTTTAGGTCTCCCACTTTTCATCTATATTCATAATCTTGTAATATTACTGCTCAACTATTTTTACTTTTACCTTTTTTAACGATAGAAATTAAAAAGCATTCTTTATCATCTAAAAATCCGGTTACAGTTCCGGGTTGAATAATCATATTATTACTATCAAATTATTTATTTGCTGCTATTGAATAATAGAATCTTTTAACTCCAGTAGGTGCATTATTTACCAGAAATTCAACCTTTTACTGCGTAAGCTCCAATCCGTCGTTTTGTGCTATATATTGAATAAGATACATTTGAATTAGAGTTTCCTCTAAATAATACTGATCTCAAACCTTTAAATGATGAATATTCGTTTTTCAATCCACCTTTTCATCTCAATGAATAGATAGATCTATCTGCTCTATAACGTTTAGTTAATCTACCTTTAACTTCTAATCTTATACCACCCAGATTTTTATAACCTATAGAATTATATATTATTTTATGTATTTCTTCTATATCATATGAATCATCTAATAATTTATCTAAATTATTATTAGAACTTGCGTCCAAATTAGATATTATTGTTAAATCTTTATATTTTTCTAAAAAAAAATCTACATTTTTCACTACTCTACTTCTTTCTTTTATTCTGTTACCTTTAGGTATGTAAGCTCTATATAATATTCTCAACATATTTCTTAGATATCTTGTTTTCTTTTTTCTTTTTATTTTTAAAGCTAAAGCTTTAGTAAAAAGATCGGCATTGTATGTAATAAGTTTTAAATTTATTATATTATATTCTATTTTCTTTCCTATTATTTTATTTAATATATTACTCAATATAGGTAAAAACATCTTTTTATTAAATTTATATTGATTAATAGAATACATATAATTATATTTTTTTAATAATTTTAAAGATCTCTTAGAATATTTACAAAGAACTGTACTTCATATCTTTTTCAAATAAATATTTTTTAATTTTATAAATTTATTTAACTGTTTTAATTTATAATATAAAAACTTTCTTTTTGAGATTTTTTCTGATATAAAAGCATATTTATATTTATATTTATTAAAATTTTTGAGGATTTTTGTTACAAATTTTTTATATAATAAAAAATAACGTTTCATTAATCTTTTACTCACTTTTCTATTTATTTTAAAATATTTTTTCTTTAATATTTTCTTTTCTCTATTTATAGTGTATAAAGTAATTACTGCTTTATTATTTGTATGTTTAATTTCCGCATTACTTACATATATTCTTCTTAAAAAATTACGTCTTTTTATAGGTAGTCTCCTACGAAGCAGCAGGCTAGCTTGAGAAGCAGACAAATGTTTTTTTTTTCTTATATATAAGTAGTATTTACGAGATTTTAAATCTAAATTAAAATAACTCTGAATTATTTTATTAATATTTACATCATTAATTGGTATGTTTTTTAAATTATTCTTGTTATAAGAATAAATAATATTTTTTCATTCTTTAGAGAAAGAAGGTAAATATTTTGTTTTCCCTATATCTGTTTCTTTTCACTTCAAAGTAATTGTCTTGGGTTTATTATTCAAGTTATTATTGAATATTTTCATGACTATTTTATAATTGGCATATAAATTTATTTTATCTTTATTTTTAAATATATTTAATAAAAATGTTGGGTAGTATTAAAAGGATTATTGTTGATAACATAACACTCACCTAATAGTCGTTGTACGTTTTTATCCTATAATTTATGTTAAGATAAACTCCGCTTCAAGTTTACTATAATTTATAGTAATTCTTGAAATTTACCCAATATGTTTTAATAATTTCGTTTATAGCTTTAGCTAAAACAACAGTAAAGCTGTAGCTTACACTATTAATAAATAAATATTAAAGGACAAACATCCCTAGCGTAGCTTTTCCGATAATCCAAGATCTTTCCTTATTGCACCTTGTGATCCTAAGCCCTGCTTACGCAACTGCAAGATTTGTTGATAATCAAACAGTAAGGCAAGATTTAGCCGTTTAGCCTTTTAGATTTTAAAACATAACTATTGATGTCTGAATCTCAATAGATAGAAAATATTAGAAAGATTTCATAATACTTTCAATTATCTCTAATTTCTATATAGTTAAAATCCTACCTAAACTTAAATATATTTACAATAAATGTAAATATATTTAATTATATAAGATTAAAAATAGTTAAACTACTCAAAATAGCAAACAAAATAAATATAAATTATTAGACACTCCTGTTTACTCTTTACAGGGTCTGTGCCCCACATAAACTGTCCCCTAATAATAGTTCCTCACCTAAGGATACTTACTATTAAATCATTATAAGCTGAATTAGGTTGGTTTACTATAATAATATAATTAATGTAAAAAAACTACCCGTACTCCAAATCACATAAATTATAATTTTTAACCAATTCATTCATATGAAAGAAAAATAAAGGATTCTCATTGTCATTTAATCAATTACCTTATAATCTGAAAATTGTCTAACATACTCTATAATTAGTGACAGTAAAGCTGCATAGGGTCTTCTCGTCTAACTAGAGGTAAGCTGTATCTGCACAGCTATTCCAATTTCACTGAGTCAATCATAGAGACAGCTGTTGTATCGTTACACCATTCCGTTTCACAATTTTCCCTTAGTATTCTACCTTAGGCTAGGTTATTGTGATTATCTTTAAGCTTAACTTACTTTATTTCATTTAAGCGCCAATTTCTTGGTGACTAGAGCACACCTTACAAAATTAAATTCTAATTTCGAAGAAGCATCTGCTCGTTGCTCTTTTACAATTACAGAATGAAATTTAAAGAAATGTTTGCAGTAATTGATTTAGATCCGCGATAGTCCATTTCTCTTTCGATTATCTCCTGATTTGTTACTATACCTGAGTAGTTAGTTCAGCCACTTATATATTTTCATATATAGTTTAGTACCTGAAATTTTAGGACGTCCCCGGAGTTTGATAATTTCAGACACAAATATGGTTTCCTATACCATAAAGCATCCATGAGGATAAGTTAAGCCGACATCGAGGTGCCAAACCGCGCACTCATTTTGTACACTCTTGCGCAAATTAGCCTGTTCTATATGTTATCATAATACTATATTTCCATTTCTTTCGAAATGGTTCAGACTATGTCTTCATTTTTATTTTATACATATTTAAGATTTCCTTTAATATTTATTCTAGATAAGAATTAATTTTATACAATAGTTCTTACTTTATTCATTCATACTTTTATTTTTTGTTCTTATTCCAAACCAGAAATGAGCTTTTAGGTCTCCCACTTTTCATCTATATTCATAATCTTGTAATATTACTGCTCAACTATTTTTACTTTTACCTTTTTTAACGATAGAAATTAAAAAGCATTCTTTATCATCTAAAAATCCGGTTACAGTTCCGGGTTGAATAATCATATTATTACTATCAAATTATTTATTTGCTGCTATTGAATAATAGAATCTTTTAACTCCAGTAGGTGCATTATTTACCAGAAATTCAACCTTTTACTGCGTAAGCTCCAATCCGTCGTTTTGTGCTATATATTGAATAAGATACATTTGAATTAGAGTTTCCTCTAAATAATACTGATCTCAAACCTTTAAATGATGAATATTCGTTTTTCAATCCACCTTTTCATCTCAATGAATAGATAGATCTATCTGCTCTATAACGTTTAGTTAATCTACCTTTAACTTCTAATCTTATACCACCCAGATTTTTATAACCTATAGAATTATATATTATTTTATGTATTTCTTCTATATCATATGAATCATCTAATAATTTATCTAAATTATTATTAGAACTTGCGTCCAAATTAGATATTATTGTTAAATCTTTATATTTTTCTAAAAAAAAATCTACATTTTTCACTACTCTACTTCTTTCTTTTATTCTGTTACCTTTAGGTATGTAAGCTCTATATAATATTCTCAACATATTTCTTAGATATCTTGTTTTCTTTTTTCTTTTTATTTTTAAAGCTAAAGCTTTAGTAAAAGATCGGCATTGTATGTAATAAGTTTTAAATTTATTATATTATATTCTATTTTCTTTCCTATTATTTTATTTAATATATTACTCAATATAGGTAAAAACATCTTTTTATTAAATTTATATTGATTAATAGAATACATATAATTATATTTTTTTAATAATTTTAAAGATCTCTTAGAATATTTACAAAGAACTGTACTTCATATCTTTTTCAAATAAATATTTTTTAATTTTATAAATTTATTTAACTGTTTTAATTTATAATATAAAAACTTTCTTTTTGAGATTTTTTCTGATATAAAAGCATATTTATATTTATATTTATTAAAATTTTGAGGATTTTTGTTACAAATTTTTTATATAATAAAAAATAACGTTTCATTAATCTTTTACTCACTTTTCTATTTATTTTAAAATATTTTTTCTTTAATATTTTCTTTTCTCTATTTATAGTGTATAAAGTAATTACTGCTTTATTATTTGTATGTTTAATTTCCGCATTACTTACATATATTCTTCTTAAAAAATTACGTCTTTTTATAGGTAGTCTCCTACGAAGCAGCAGGCTAGCTTGAGAAGCAGACAAATGTTTTTTTTTTCTTATATATAAGTAGTATTTACGAGATTTTAAATCTAAATTAAAATAACTCTGAATTATTTTATTAATATTTACATCATTAATTGGTATGTTTTTTAAATTATTCTTGTTATAAGAATAAATAATATTTTTTCATTCTTTAGAGAAAGAAGGTAAATATTTTGTTTTCCCTATATCTGTTTCTTTTCACTTCAAAGTAATTGTCTTGGGTTTATTATTCAAGTTATTATTGAATATTTTCATGACTATTTTATAATTGGCATATAAATTTATTTTATCTTTATTTTTAAATATATTTAATAAAAATGTTGGGTAGTATTAAAAGGATTATTGTTGATAACATAACACTCACCTAATAGTCGTTGTACGTTTTTATCCTATAATTTATGTTAAGATAAACTCCGCTTCAAGTTTACTATAATTTATAGTAATTCTTGAAATTTACCCAATATGTTTTAATAATTTCGTTTATAGCTTTAGCTAAAACAACAGTAAAGCTGTAGCTTACACTATTAATAAATAAATATTAAAGGACAAACATCCCTAGCGTAGCTTTTCCGATAATCCAAGATCTTTCCTTATTGCACCTTGTGATCCTAAGCCCTGCTTACGCAACTGCAAGATTTGTTGATAATCAAACAGTAAGGCAAGATTTAGCCGTTTAGCCTTTTAGATTTTAAAACATAACTATTGATGTCTGAATCTCAATAGATAGAAAATATTAGAAAGATTTCATAATACTTTCAATTATCTCTAATTTCTATATAGTTAAAATCCTACCTAAACTTAAATATATTTACAATAAATGTAAATATATTTAATTATATAAGATTAAAAATAGTTAAACTACTCAAAATAGCAAACAAAATAAATATAAATTATTAGACACTCCTGTTTACTCTTTACAGGGTCTGTGCCCCACATAAACTGTCCCCTAATAATAGTTCCTCACCTAAGGATACTTACTATTAAATCATTATAAGCTGAATTAGGTTGGTTTACTATAATAATATAATTAATGTAAAAAAACTACCCGTACTCCAAATCACATAAATTATAATTTTTAACCAATTCATTCATATGAAAGAAAAATAAAGGATTCTCATTGTCATTTAATCAATTACCTTATAATCTGAAAATTGTCTAACATACTCTATAATTAGTGACAGTAAAGCTGCATAGGGTCTTCTCGTCTAACTAGAGGTAAGCTGTATCTGCACAGCTATTCCAATTTCACTGAGTCAATCATAGAGACAGCTGTTGTATCGTTACACCATTCCGTTTCACAATTTTCCCTTAGTATTCTACCTTAGGCTAGGTTATTGTGATTATCTTTAAGCTTAACTTACTTTATTTCATTTAAGCGCCAATTTCTTGGTGACTAGAGCACACCTTACAAAATTAAATTCTAATTTCGAAGAAGCATCTGCTCGTTGCTCTTTTACAATTACAGAATGAAAATTTAAAGAAATGTTTGCAGTAATTGATTTAGATCCGCGATAGTCCATTTCTCTTTCGATTATCTCCTGATTTGTTACTATACCTGAGTAGTTAGTTCAGCCACTTATATATTTTCATATATAGTTTAGTACCTGAAATTTTAGGACGTCCCCGGAGTTTGATAATTTCAGACACAAATATGGTTTCCTATACCATAAAGCATCCATGAGGATAAGTTAAGCCGACATCGAGGTGCCAAACCGCGCACTCATTTTGTACACTCTTGCGCAAATTAGCCTGTTCTATATGTTATCATAATACTATATTTCCATTTCTTTCGAAATGGTTCAGACTATGTCTTCATTTTTATTTTATACATATTTAAGATTTCCTTTAATATTTATTCTAGATAAGAATTAATTTTATACAATAGTTCTTACTTTATTCATTCATACTTTTATTTTTTGTTCTTATTCCAAACCAGAAATGAGCTTTTAGGTCTCCCACTTTTCATCTATATTCATAATCTTGTAATATTACTGCTCAACTATTTTTACTTTTACCTTTTTTAACGATAGAAATTAAAAAGCATTCTTTATCATCTAAAAATCCGGTTACAGTTCCGGGTTGAATAATCATATTATTACTATCAAATTATTTATTTGCTGCTATTGAATAATAGAATCTTTTAACTCCAGTAGGTGCATTATTTACCAGAAATTCAACCTTTTACTGCGTAAGCTCCAATCCGTCGTTTTGTGCTATATATTGAATAAGATACATTTGAATTAGAGTTTCCTCTAAATAATACTGATCTCAAACCTTTAAATGATGAATATTCGTTTTTCAATCCACCTTTTCATCTCAATGAATAGATAGATCTATCTGCTCTATAACGTTTAGTTAATCTACCTTTAACTTCTAATCTTATACCACCCAGATTTTTATAACCTATAGAATTATATATTATTTTATGTATTTCTTCTATATCATATGAATCATCTAATAATTTATCTAAATTATTATTAGAACTTGCGTCCAAATTAGATATTATTGTTAAATCTTTATATTTTTCTAAAAAAAATCTACATTTTTCACTACTCTACTTCTTTCTTTTATTCTGTTACCTTTAGGTATGTAAGCTCTATATAATATTCTCAACATATTTCTTAGATATCTTGTTTTCTTTTTTCTTTTTATTTTTAAAGCTAAAGCTTTAGTAAAAAGATCGGCATTGTATGTAATAAGTTTTAAATTTATTATATTATATTCTATTTTCTTTCCTATTATTTTATTTAATATATTACTCAATATAGGTAAAAACATCTTTTTATTAAATTTATATTGATTAATAGAATACATATAATTATATTTTTTTAATAATTTTAAAGATCTCTTAGAATATTTACAAAGAACTGTACTTCATATCTTTTTCAAATAAATATTTTTTAATTTTATAAATTTATTTAACTGTTTTAATTTATAATATAAAAACTTTCTTTTTGAGATTTTTTCTGATATAAAAGCATATTTATATTTATATTTATTAAAATTTTTGAGGATTTTTGTTACAAATTTTTTATATAATAAAAAATAACGTTTCATTAATCTTTTACTCACTTTTCTATTTATTTTAAAATATTTTTTCTTTAATATTTTCTTTTCTCTATTTATAGTGTATAAAGTAATTACTGCTTTATTATTTGTATGTTTAATTTCCGCATTACTTACATATATTCTTCTTAAAAAATTACGTCTTTTTATAGGTAGTCTCCTACGAAGCAGCAGGCTAGCTTGAGAAGCAGACAAATGTTTTTTTTTTCTTATATATAAGTAGTATTTACGAGATTTTAAATCTAAATTAAAATAACTCTGAATTATTTTATTAATATTTACATCATTAATTGGTATGTTTTTTAAATTATTCTTGTTATAAGAATAAATAATATTTTTTCATTCTTTAGAGAAAGAAGGTAAATATTTTGTTTTCCCTATATCTGTTTCTTTTCACTTCAAAGTAATTGTCTTGGGTTTATTATTCAAGTTATTATTGAATATTTTCATGACTATTTTATAATTGGCATATAAATTTATTTTATCTTTATTTTTAAATATATTTAATAAAAATGTTGGGTAGTATTAAAAGGATTATTGTTGATAACATAACACTCACCTAATAGTCGTTGTACGTTTTTATCCTATAATTTATGTTAAGATAAACTCCGCTTCAAGTTTACTATAATTTATAGTAATTCTTGAAATTTACCCAATATGTTTTAATAATTTCGTTTATAGCTTTAGCTAAAACAACAGTAAAGCTGTAGCTTACACTATTAATAAATAAATATTAAAGGACAAACATCCCTAGCGTAGCTTTTCCGATAATCCAAGATCTTTCCTTATTGCACCTTGTGATCCTAAGCCCTGCTTACGCAACTGCAAGATTTGTTGATAATCAAACAGTAAGGCAAGATTTAGCCGTTTAGCCTTTTAGATTTTAAAACATAACTATTGATGTCTGAATCTCAATAGATAGAAAATATTAGAAAGATTTCATAATACTTTCAATTATCTCTAATTTCTATATAGTTAAAATCCTACCTAAACTTAAATATATTTACAATAAATGTAAATATATTTAATTATATAAGATTAAAAATAGTTAAACTACTCAAAATAGCAAACAAAATAAATATAAATTATTAGACACTCCTGTTTACTCTTTACAGGGTCTGTGCCCCACATAAACTGTCCCCTAATAATAGTTCCTCACCTAAGGATACTTACTATTAAATCATTATAAGCTGAATTAGGTTGGTTTACTATAATAATATAATTAATGTAAAAAAACTACCCGTACTCCAAATCACATAAATTATAATTTTTAACCAATTCATTCATATGAAAGAAAAATAAAGGATTCTCATTGTCATTTAATCAATTACCTTATAATCTGAAAATTGTCTAACATACTCTATAATTAGTGACAGTAAAGCTGCATAGGGTCTTCTCGTCTAACTAGAGGTAAGCTGTATCTGCACAGCTATTCCAATTTCACTGAGTCAATCATAGAGACAGCTGTTGTATCGTTACACCATTCCGTTTCACAATTTTCCCTTAGTATTCTACCTTAGGCTAGGTTATTGTGATTATCTTTAAGCTTAACTTACTTTATTTCATTTAAGCGCCAATTTCTTGGTGACTAGAGCACACCTTACAAAATTAAATTCTAATTTCGAAGAAGCATCTGCTCGTTGCTCTTTTACAATTACAGAATGAAAATTTAAAGAAATGTTTGCAGTAATTGATTTAGATCCGCGATAGTCCATTTCTCTTTCGATTATCTCCTGATTTGTTACTATACCTGAGTAGTTAGTTCAGCCACTTATATATTTTCATATATAGTTTAGTACCTGAAATTTTAGGACGTCCCCGGAGTTTGATAATTTCAGACACAAATATGGTTTCCTATACCATAAAGCATCCATGAGGATAAGTTAAGCCGACATCGAGGTGCCAAACCGCGCACTCATTTTGTACACTCTTGCGCAAATTAGCCTGTTCTATATGTTATCATAATACTATATTTCCATTTCTTTCGAAATGGTTCAGACTATGTCTTCATTTTTATTTTATACATATTTAAGATTTCCTTTAATATTTATTCTAGATAAGAATTAATTTTATACAATAGTTCTTACTTTATTCATTCATACTTTTATTTTTTGTTCTTATTCCAAACCAGAAATGAGCTTTTAGGTCTCCCACTTTTCATCTATATTCATAATCTTGTAATATTACTGCTCAACTATTTTTACTTTTACCTTTTTTAACGATAGAAATTAAAAAGCATTCTTTATCATCTAAAAATCCGGTTACAGTTCCGGGTTGAATAATCATATTATTACTATCAAATTATTTATTTGCTGCTATTGAATAATAGAATCTTTTAACTCCAGTAGGTGCATTATTTACCAGAAATTCAACCTTTTACTGCGTAAGCTCCAATCCGTCGTTTTGTGCTATATATTGAATAAGATACATTTGAATTAGAGTTTCCTCTAAATAATACTGATCTCAAACCTTTAAATGATGAATATTCGTTTTTCAATCCACCTTTTCATCTCAATGAATAGATAGATCTATCTGCTCTATAACGTTTAGTTAATCTACCTTTAACTTCTAATCTTATACCACCCAGATTTTTATAACCTATAGAATTATATATTATTTTATGTATTTCTTCTATATCATATGAATCATCTAATAATTTATCTAAATTATTATTAGAACTTGCGTCCAAATTAGATATTATTGTTAAATCTTTATATTTTTCTAAAAAAAAATCTACATTTTTCACTACTCTACTTCTTTCTTTTATTCTGTTACCTTTAGGTATGTAAGCTCTATATAATATTCTCAACATATTTCTTAGATATCTTGTTTTCTTTTTTCTTTTTATTTTTAAAGCTAAAGCTTTAGTAAAAAGATCGGCATTGTATGTAATAAGTTTTAAATTTATTATATTATATTCTATTTTCTTTCCTATTATTTTATTTAATATATTACTCAATATAGGTAAAAACATCTTTTTATTAAATTTATATTGATTAATAGAATACATATAATTATATTTTTTTAATAATTTTAAAGATCTCTTAGAATATTTACAAAGAACTGTACTTCATATCTTTTTCAAATAAATATTTTTTAATTTTATAAATTTATTTAACTGTTTTAATTTATAATATAAAAACTTTCTTTTTGAGATTTTTTCTGATATAAAAGCATATTTATATTTATATTTATTAAAATTTTTGAGGATTTTTGTTACAAATTTTTTATATAATAAAAAATAACGTTTCATTAATCTTTTACTCACTTTTCTATTTATTTTAAAATATTTTTTCTTTAATATTTTCTTTTCTCTATTTATAGTGTATAAAGTAATTACTGCTTTATTATTTGTATGTTTAATTTCCGCATTACTTACATATATTCTTCTTAAAAATTACGTCTTTTTATAGGTAGTCTCCTACGAAGCAGCAGGCTAGCTTGAGAAGCAGACAAATGTTTTTTTTTTCTTATATATAAGTAGTATTTACGAGATTTTAAATCTAAATTAAAATAACTCTGAATTATTTTATTAATATTTACATCATTAATTGGTATGTTTTTTAAATTATTCTTGTTATAAGAATAAATAATATTTTTTCATTCTTTAGAGAAAGAAGGTAAATATTTTGTTTTCCCTATATCTGTTTCTTTTCACTTCAAAGTAATTGTCTTGGGTTTATTATTCAAGTTATTATTGAATATTTTCATGACTATTTTATAATTGGCATATAAATTTATTTTATCTTTATTTTTAAATATATTTAATAAAAATGTTGGGTAGTATTAAAAGGATTATTGTTGATAACATAACACTCACCTAATAGTCGTTGTACGTTTTTATCCTATAATTTATGTTAAGATAAACTCCGCTTCAAGTTTACTATAATTTATAGTAATTCTTGAAATTTACCCAATATGTTTTAATAATTTCGTTTATAGCTTTAGCTAAAACAACAGTAAAGCTGTAGCTTACACTATTAATAAATAAATATTAAAGGACAAACATCCCTAGCGTAGCTTTTCCGATAATCCAAGATCTTTCCTTATTGCACCTTGTGATCCTAAGCCCTGCTTACGCAACTGCAAGATTTGTTGATAATCAAACAGTAAGGCAAGATTTAGCCGTTTAGCCTTTTAGATTTTAAAACATAACTATTGATGTCTGAATCTCAATAGATAGAAAATATTAGAAAGATTTCATAATACTTTCAATTATCTCTAATTTCTATATAGTTAAAATCCTACCTAAACTTAAATATATTTACAATAAATGTAAATATATTTAATTATATAAGATTAAAAATAGTTAAACTACTCAAAATAGCAAACAAAATAAATATAAATTATTAGACACTCCTGTTTACTCTTTACAGGGTCTGTGCCCCACATAAACTGTCCCCTAATAATAGTTCCTCACCTAAGGATACTTACTATTAAATCATTATAAGCTGAATTAGGTTGGTTTACTATAATAATATAATTAATGTAAAAAACTACCCGTACTCCAAATCACATAAATTATAATTTTTAACCAATTCATTCATATGAAAGAAAAATAAAGGATTCTCATTGTCATTTAATCAATTACCTTATAATCTGAAAATTGTCTAACATACTCTATAATTAGTGACAGTAAAGCTGCATAGGGTCTTCTCGTCTAACTAGAGGTAAGCTGTATCTGCACAGCTATTCCAATTTCACTGAGTCAATCATAGAGACAGCTGTTGTATCGTTACACCATTCCGTTTCACAATTTTCCCTTAGTATTCTACCTTAGGCTAGGTTATTGTGATTATCTTTAAGCTTAACTTACTTTATTTCATTTAAGCGCCAATTTCTTGGTGACTAGAGCACACCTTACAAAATTAAATTCTAATTTCGAAGAAGCATCTGCTCGTTGCTCTTTTACAATTACAGAATGAAAATTTAAAGAAATGTTTGCAGTAATTGATTTAGATCCGCGATAGTCCATTTCTCTTTCGATTATCTCCTGATTTGTTACTATACCTGAGTAGTTAGTTCAGCCACTTATATATTTTCATATATAGTTTAGTACCTGAAATTTTAGGACGTCCCGGAGTTTGATAATTTCAGACACAAATATGGTTTCCTATACCATAAAGCATCCATGAGGATAAGTTAAGCCGACATCGAGGTGCCAAACCGCGCACTCATTTTGTACACTCTTGCGCAAATTAGCCTGTTCTATATGTTATCATAATACTATATTTCCATTTCTTTCGAAATGGTTCAGACTATGTCTTCATTTTTATTTTATACATATTTAAGATTTCCTTTAATATTTATTCTAGATAAGAATTAATTTTATACAATAGTTCTTACTTTATTCATTCATACTTTTATTTTTTGTTCTTATTCCAAACCAGAAATGAGCTTTTAGGTCTCCCACTTTTCATCTATATTCATAATCTTGTAATATTACTGCTCAACTATTTTTACTTTTACCTTTTTTAACGATAGAAATTAAAAAGCATTCTTTATCATCTAAAAATCCGGTTACAGTTCCGGGTTGAATAATCATATTATTACTATCAAATTATTTATTTGCTGCTATTGAATAATAGAATCTTTTAACTCCAGTAGGTGCATTATTTACCAGAAATTCAACCTTTTACTGCGTAAGCTCCAATCCGTCGTTTTGTGCTATATATTGAATAAGATACATTTGAATTAGAGTTTCCTCTAAATAATACTGATCTCAAACCTTTAAATGATGAATATTCGTTTTTCAATCCACCTTTTCATCTCAATGAATAGATAGATCTATCTGCTCTATAACGTTTAGTTAATCTACCTTTAACTTCTAATCTTATACCACCCAGATTTTTATAACCTATAGAATTATATATTATTTTATGTATTTCTTCTATATCATATGAATCATCTAATAATTTATCTAAATTATTATTAGAACTTGCGTCCAAATTAGATATTATTGTTAAATCTTTATATTTTCTAAAAAAAAATCTACATTTTTCACTACTCTACTTCTTTCTTTTATTCTGTTACTTTAGGTATGTAAGCTCTATATAATATTCTCAACATATTTCTTAGATATCTTGTTTTCTTTTTTCTTTTTATTTTTAAAGCTAAAGCTTTAGTAAAAAGATCGGCATTGTATGTAATAAGTTTTAAATTTATTATATTATATTCTATTTTCTTTCCTATTATTTTATTTAATATATTACTCAATATAGGTAAAAACATCTTTTTATTAAATTTATATTGATTAATAGAATACATATAATTATATTTTTTTAATAATTTTAAAGATCTCTTAGAATATTTACAAAGAACTGTACTTCATATCTTTTTCAAATAAATATTTTTTAATTTTATAAATTTATTTAACTGTTTAATTTATAATATAAAAACTTTCTTTTTGAGATTTTTTCTGATATAAAAGCATATTTATATTTATATTTATTAAAATTTTTGAGGATTTTTGTTACAAATTTTTATATAATAAAAAATAACGTTTCATTAATCTTTTACTCACTTTCTATTTATTTTAAAATATTTTTTCTTTAATATTTTCTTTTCTCTATTTATAGTGTATAAAGTAATTACTGCTTTATTATTTGTATGTTTAATTTCCGCATTACTTACATATATTCTTCTTAAAAAATTACGTCTTTTTATAGGTAGTCTCCTACGAAGCAGCAGGCTAGCTTGAGAAGCAGACAATGTTTTTTTTTTTTCTTATATATAAGTAGTATTTACGAGATTTTAAATCTAAATTAAAATAACTCTGAATTATTTTATTAATATTTACATCATTAATTGGTATGTTTTTAAATTATTCTTGTTATAAGAATAAATAATATTTTTTCATTCTTAGAGAAAGAAGGTAAATATTTTGTTTTCCCTATATCTGTTTCTTTCACTTCAAAGTAATTGTCTTGGGTTTATTATTCAAGTTATTATTGAATATTTTCATGACTATTTTATAATTGGCATATAAATTTATTTTATCTTTATTTTAAATATATTTAATAAAAATGTTGGGTAGTATTAAAAGGATTATTGTTGATAACATAACACTCACCTAATAGTCGTTGTACGTTTTTATCCTATAATTTATTAAGATAAACTCCGCTTCAAGTTTACTATAATTTATAGTAATTCTTGAAATTTACCCAATATGTTTTAATAATTTCGTTTATAGCTTTAGCTAAAAACAACAGTAAGCTGTAGCTTACACTATTAATAAATAAATATTAAAGGACAAACATCCCTAGCGTAGCTTTTCCGATAATCCAAGATCTTTCCTTATTGCACCTTGTGATCTAAGCCCTGCTTACGCAACTGCAAGATTTGTTGATAATCAAACAGTAAGGCAAGATTTAGCCGTTTAGCCTTTTAGATTTTAAAACATAACTATTGATGTCTGAATTCAATAGATAGAAAATATTAGAAAGATTTCATAATACTTTTCATTATCTCTAATTTCTATATAGTTAAAATCCTACCTAAACTTAAATATTTACAATAAATGTAAATATTTAATTATATAGATTAAAAATAGTTAAACTACTCCAAAATAGCAAACAAAATAAATATAAATTATTAGACACTCCTGTTTACTCTTTACAGGGTCTGTGCCCCACATAAACTGTCCCCTAATATAGTTCCTCACCTAAGGATACTTACTATTAATCATTATAAGCTGAATTAGGTGGTTTACCTATAATAATATAATTATGTAAAAAAACTACCCGTACTCCAAATCACATAAATATAATTTTTAACCAATTCATTCATATGAAAGAAAAATAAAGGATTCTCATTGTCATTTAATCAATTACCTTATAATCTGAAAATTGTCTAACATACTCTATAATTAGTGACAGTAAAGCTGCATAGGGTCTTCTCGTCTAACTAGAGGTAAGCTGTATCTGCACAGCTATTCCAATTTCACTGAGTCAATCATAGAGACAGCTGTTGTATCGTTACACCATTCCGTTTCACAATTTTCCTTAGTATTCTACCAGGCTAGGTTATTGTGATTATCTTTAAGCTTAACTTACTTTATTTCATTTAAGCGCCAATTTCTTGGTGACTAGAGCACACCTTACAAAATTAAATTCTAATTTCGAAGAAGCATCTGCTCGTTGCTCTTTTACAATTACAGAATGAAAATTTAAAGAAATGTTTGCAGTAATTGATTTAGATCCGCGATAGTCCATTTCTCTTTCGATTATCTCCTGATTTGTTACTATACCTGAGTAGTTAGTTCAGCCACTTATATATTTTCATATATAGTTTAGTACCTGAAATTTTAGGACGTCCCGGAGTTTGATAATTTCAGACACAAATATGGTTTCCTATACCATAAAGCATCCATGAGGATAAGTTAAGCCGACATCGAGGTGCCAAACCGCGCACTCATTTTGTACACTCTTGCGCAAATTAGCCTGTTCTATATGTTATCATAATACTATATTTCCATTTCTTTCGAAATGGTTCAGACTATGTCTTCATTTTTATTTTATACATATTTAAGATTTCCTTTAATATTTATTCTAGATAAGAATTAATTTTATACAATAGTTCTTACTTTATTCATTCATACTTTTATTTTTTGTTCTTATTCCAAACCAGAAATGAGCTTTTAGGTCTCCCACTTTTCATCTATATTCATCTTGTAATATTACTGCTCAACTATTTTTACTTTTACCTTTTTTAACGATAGAAATTAAAAAGCATTCTTTATCATCTAAAAATCCGGTTACAGTTCCGGGTTGAATAATCATATTATTACTATCAAATTATTTATTTGCTGCTATTGAATAATAGAATCTTTTAACTCCAGTAGGTGCATTATTTACCAGAAATTCAACCTTTTACTGCGTAAGCTCCAATCCGTCGTTTTGTGCTATATATTGAATAAGATACATTTGAATTAGAGTTTCCTCTAAATAATACTGATCTCAAACCTTTAAATGATGAATATTCGTTTTTCAATCCACCTTTTCATCTCAATGAATAGATAGATCTATCTGCTCTATAACGTTTAGTTAATCTACCTTTAACTTCTAATCTTATACCACCAGATTTTTATAACCTATAGAATTATATATTATTTTATGTATTTCTTCTATATCATATGAATCATCTAATAATTTATCTAAATTATTATTAGAACTTGCGTCCAAATTAGATATTATTGTTAAATCTTTATATTTTTCTAAAAAAAAATCTACATTTTTCACTACTCTACTTCTTTCTTTATTCTGTTACCTTTAGGTATGTAAGCTCTATATAATATTCTCAACATATTTCTTAGATATCTTGTTTTCTTTTTTCTTTTTATTTTTAAAGCTAAAGCTTTAGTAAAAAGATCGGCATTGTATGTAATAAGTTTTAAATTTATTATATTATATTCTATTTTCTTTCCTATTATTTTATTTAATATATTACTCAATATAGGTAAAAACATCTTTTTATTAAATTTATATTGATTAATAGAATACATATAATTATATTTTTTTAATAATTTTTAAAGATCTCTTAGAATATTTACAAAGAACTGTACTTCATATCTTTTTCAAATAAATATTTTTTAATTTTATAAATTTATTTAACTGTTTTAATTTATAATATAAAAACTTTCTTTTTGAGATTTTTTCTGATATAAAAGCATATTTATATTTATATTTATTAAAATTTTTGAGGATTTTTGTTACAAATTTTTTATATAATAAAAAATAACGTTTCATTAATCTTTTACTCACTTTTCTATTTATTTTAAAAATATTTTTTCTTTAATATTTTCTTTTCTCTATTTATAGTGTATAAAGTAATTACTGCTTTATTATTTGTATGTTTAATTTCCGCATTACTTACATATATTCTTCTTAAAAAATTACGTCTTTTTATAGGTAGTCTCCTACGAAGCAGCAGGCTAGCTTGAGAAGCAGACAAATGTTTTTTTTTTTTTATATATAAGTAGTATTTACGAGATTTTAAATCTAAATTAAAATAACTCTGAATTATTTTTAATATTTACATCATTAATTGGTATGTTTTTTAAATTATTCTTGTTATAAGAATAAATAATATTTTTTCATTCTTTAGAGAAAGAAGGTAAATATTTTGTTTTCCCTATATCTGTTTCTTTTCACTTCAAAGTAATTGTCTTGGGTTTATTATTCAAGTTATTATTGAATATTTTCATGACTATTTTATAATTGGCATATAAATTTATTTTATCTTTATTTTTAAATATATTTAATAAAAATGTTGGGTAGTATTAAAAGGATTATTGTTGATAATAACACACCTAATAGTCGTTGTACGTTTTTATCCTATAATTTATGTTAAGATAAACTCCGCTTCAAGTTTACTATAATTTATAGTAATTCTTGAAAATTTACCCAATATGTTTTAATAATTTCGTTTATAGCTTTAGCTAAACAACAGTAAAGCTGTAGCTTACACTATTAATAAATAAATATTAAAGGACAAAATCCCTAGCGTAGCTTTTCCGATAATCCAAGATCTTTCCTTATTGCACCTTGTGATCCTAAGCCCTGCTTACGCAACTGCAAGATTTGTTGATAATCAAACAGTAAGGCAAGATTTAGCCGTTTAGCCTTTTAGATTTTAAAACATAACTATTGTGTTGAATCTCAATAGATAGAAATATTAGAAAGATTTCATAATACTTTCAATTATCTCTAATTTCTATATAGTTAAAATCCTACCTAAACTTAAATATATTTACAATAAATGTAAATAATTTAATTATATAAGATTAAAATAGTTAAACTACTCAAAATAGCAAACAAAATAAATATAAATATTAGACACTCCTGTTTACTCTTTACAGGGTCTGTGCCCCACATAAACTGTCCCCTAATAATAGTTCCTCACCTAAGGATACTTACTATTAAATCATTATAAGCTGAATTAGGTTGGTTTACTATAATATAATTAATGTAAAAAAACTACCCGTACTCCAAATCACATAAATTATAATTTTTTAACCAATTCATTCATATGAAAGAAAAATAAAGGATTCTCATTGTCATTTAATCAATTACCTTATAATCTGAAAATTGTCTAACATACTCTATAATTAGTGACAGTAAAGCTGCATAGGGTCTTTCGTCTAATAGAGGTAAGCTGTATCTGCACAGCTATTCCAATTTCACTGAGTCAATCATAGAGACAGCTGTTGTATCGTTACACCATTCCGTTTCACAATTTTCCCTTAGTATTCTACCTTAGGCTAGGTTATTGTGATTATCTTTAAGCTTAACTTCTTTATTTCATTTAAGCGCCAATTTCTTGGTGACTAGAGCACACCTTACAAAATTAAATTCTAATTTCGAAGAAGCATCTGCTCGTTGCTCTTTTACA